>JAKTXG010000034.1:0-128710 GCA_030561385.1 Suhomyces bribrorum | reverse complement strand
CGATTGGAAGAAACTGCGTAAGCCACAGGATTTTTCAAGCTTGAACAGCTTATGTAAGATACCTACACTACCTACTATCAACTAAATGCAATCTTCTACCGTATTATCAACCCTTCAATCGATAATACGAGAATTTTGCACCCAAATCTCTGATAGGAACTTGTCATGTGATCAAAATAACCGATCACAATATGCAGGTCATTATAATAGGGTGGGCATTGTAAGATGATTCCAGTTAATACAGTACAATAGGTCATATTGAGCTATTGAGCCAGATAGTCCTTATATTAGGATCAAAATTTCTTTGGAAGTTTCGTGCAAAAAAGGAATGTTTGGGATTAAATTAACTTATATTGTAAGACAGTTGGAAACAGTCATAACCAGTTAAGGGGTTGATATTGGTAATTTTTTTTGGTGAATTTCTTCTTTCGTCCGAAAACAGAATAATAATAGGTAACTTGCGACATAATGGTCGGTCCGGGTGTCTTCATATTTTGAACGGGCGACATTGTGGGGTTAATAAAAAGCATCCCAGACTATTTTCATGCGCGATTGTCTCCAATACGAAGTGTAGGTTGGATTGAACACGACTTTAATATACGAAAACTGTAACCAAGATGGTTGGCCAACGGTTATGATAGAAGAATGTGGGGTCTAGGTGTGAGAATCAAATCTAACCCCAGTCCCATTGTAATTCCATGCTAATACTCTTCATTTCAAGCGAAACTATTCATTATTTAGCAATTTTTTAGCGGAGTTGTTAATAGAAATTGGGATTGTCTGCACAGTAGATGGCTTTGATATTTACGAGAAGTTATGCCAAATCATAAAAGGGATCAATGCCCCTTACGATAATTAATTAGTCCTCAAATCTGGTTTTCTGCTTTCCGAATATATTGCGTCCTTATCCCCAGACTTTGGCTTTCGGATTAGTTTGCTCCCATGGTCCTGGTGACTGACCATAGTTTCCACAGAGGATCGAAGATCATATGTAATAATTGTCATGCTCGGCTTCTGGAATACGAGTCTGTTTTCAACGATGCTACCATCAATTACAAGCAAGGGAGTTTAGCTTTGCTTGATAATCAAATTGTCATTCTCAATATCCATTGTGTTATATGCCCCAATCCCATTGGTTTTAGAATAATCAATTTTGTCCCCAGACAACTTGAAACAGTCGTTTATAAGGATGTCGGGACCAATACAGAAATAAACGGGTATGTTCGTGAGTTGGTGAAAATAGAAAATGAAGTTAACTTGAAGTCCGAGAGATTAAGATATCACCATTTTGTGAATAGAAACAGGGGCATGATTGGCAAGGTGTGTTTAGATCACCTGCATATTACACTAACAAACTCACAGTTCAACGAAGTCAACTAAGCTGGCCAAATATAACACAAATAATATGCCTTGGTTCATCTACCTTTGTTAGATCTTGTCCAATTGGATACCTCATTCTTGCTAAGAAAAGTGGACATGTCTTGGCTGACTTTTCTACGCGAAAATGCAAATCAGGTGATGATCTTTTCCCAATTTACGAGCAAACTTTTTTAGTATGGTTAACAGCACTGTTGTGTGCAATTAAGTAGTCTTATCTCATGACATAATATTAATTATTCTGTAACGGTTTAAAGGTTCGCAATTTCCAGTGCCTTGTACAGTATGAGGATAGTCATCGTAAGCTGGAGATTCTCTTTTTGTTTACTGTGGATATATCATACGGCTAGATTCGAAAGTGTCGAGCCAGTATTCTTTGCTAAAGTAATCAGATCATATTTGGAGTGAATCTGGAGGCGCCAAGGCGGTTCATATATTTAGTAGTTAGATGGGAAATTAAATATGCTCATTAAAATGTAATTAATACGAAAACTTAATTCTTTCAATATAAAAATGTTTGGGTTGCTGGTTTCAATTCTAATGTTCGAAGAGCTCACCAAATTCAATAGTACTTGAAGATAATCGAGGTCAGCGATTATCAAACAATATCCGTAGACTAATCGAGATATTATCAAATTTATTAAATCTGCTTTCTTCGTGTGCTTGATGTCTGGAATTATATACGATCCGATCCCTGATTTGGGAAATGCTGCAACCTTTGTCAATAAGATGAGCATGGGTGGCTCAGCTCCACCTGCACACTCTTGCAAGATTTCCATGTTGTGGAACTGGTATACAATTGACTCATGCTTCATTGCTAGGTCCTGGCATGTTAAATCGAAAGGGGGATTTGCTGGGTCATGTATAGGGGTATTCTTCTTGGTTTTTGCAGCCCAATGGTTGCACCGGTTTTGTCGCGAATTGGACAATTCTATAGCTGTCCGTCATCGTCAGAACCAAGTGAGTTCGCCAGGTTCTTCTTCCCTTGAATCGAAATCGGGAGTTGGTAGTCCCACCGGCTTCGCTCCTAATCCATATGTCCATACCGTCTCTCACAGATGGTTGTTTTTCAGCAATTCAAATGATATAGTTCCAACTGTTTTCGAGCATTTAATTAGATCCATTTTGTACACTGTTGAGTGGGGGCTTTCTTACATCATCATGTTACTTTTTATGTACTACAACGGGTACATAATTATCTCCTGTATTTTGGGAGCCCTTTTTGGAAAGTTTGTCTTTAGTTATAATGAGCCATTGACTTGCAATGATGAAGAGGACAGAAAGTGTTGCCGCTGAAGGATCATCAGGTGAAATTAATCCCTTTATCAAGTCTTTTCTACTGCACCCTCTTTCCACAAATAATCAATTTTGGATCAATCTTGTTACTGTTAAGTGGTGACCAGTTCTTATATTTAGTTTGATTTTTAGTTAATTTTTATATTTGTTGATATTACCTCAATTAAAGTATAAATCATCTGTCATTACAATACGTCTAGTAAAACTGGCTTAGCCGCCTGAACTTTAATTATACCATACACTTAATTATGGTCCACTTGAGTCATATTCCAGTACTTGCGCTCCTGCATTGCGCGTACCAAACGCGTGGAAAGATATCTAATACATCACTTTATATCATTGATCCATATGTTGAATCTCTTTTATACGACCGTTAATGGGCCACTGTATAATGCCCTCGTGGTGCTTGATAAGGAAGGAATCTTGTACTACACGTCATTGTCTAAAAACTTTGATCTGCAGTTGAAAGAGCTTATGATAAAAGACTTTGCTAAAATCAAGAACACCAATTTGCATTCACTATCATCCACAAGTTTATTATCTGATAAGACAAAAATCACCGCAACTCTAGAATCTGTCCAAGAAGCGATGGAAAGTCCTCAATCAATGAAAAAATTACCTATGAAGATTATCTTTGGCACTACTCTTCAGAAGAAAGTATGGAATAAACTCCTTGAGATCGAAAACGGTACGGTTACCGATTATCACAGTTTGGCAGAGCAACTAAACATGCCAACCTCCAGTAGAGTTATCGGAAACTGCGTGGGCTCAAATAGAATTGCCCTCTTTATACCCTGTCACCGCGTTCTTACGAAGGATAGGAAGATCAGTGGGTACAGGTATGGTGTAGATATCAAGAGGAATATTCTCAAACACGAACTAGGAACGAACTTTGAAAACTTTGTCAATTAAAAAGATCTCTCAAACAATTGTAAACGCTGGTCTGTTTAAAATTTTACGTGAGGTATGTTGGTATTTATATTAAGGATAATTAATGCTTTGATTATTGTGTATTAGTCATTCGTCGATCGGATATAAGTTGAATTGTAAGACCAACCATGTTATATAATGGAACACGGTACATAAAAATTAAACTGCAAAATATTGGTACAAAGGAAATGAAATGCTAAGTTTTTGACTTGGTTAGTATTACGATCTACCTTGAAGATGCTCGTATTCAAATAATGATACTCTTAGTGGTTTGTCTAGTTTAACACTGCTCTTGACCAAAGCCTCATAATTATCATCATTAGAACTCTCATAATTATCTAACATCTTCCCATCATATTCCTCTGGATCATTAGAACCCTTGGACTTAGAATTGTCGTATTTCACCAAGAATCCCATTTCGGCTTGGTGAAACTCAGTCAAGGTTTTGGAATGACTAAATTCCAATTTCAAACTTGTGCTTTGGGCCAAGAGAGAATGAAATTGAGAATCAGATATGGATTTAGCTAATTCTATCAATTTCTCTTTTTCTACCTTGAAACCATCACCATCAATTGTATGGTAATCATTTGGATCGACAAGACTCAACAATTGATCCTGGTGTACCCAGTTGTGCACTTTTGGAACAAAATACCAGTCTTTATGCTCATAATTTATAAGCCCCCCATTTGGATATTCGAATTTCAAACGACGAATAATTTCGTTAGGAACATAAGTTGGGACTCCGCTGAACATTGACATTTTTAATGGGCTCAAGTGCTCAAAATTGTAATAATGAAGTCTACGGTCATTGTAGACCTCTTTTCCAGTATCTTTTTCCATGATTGGACCTTCATCTTCGCTGTCATTGATATTATCAAAATAATGACTAGGTGTATTTTCTTTACTAGTGCTCAATCCAGTAATGTCAATATAAATGCCTGAATCAACATCAATAAACCGGGCATCAATATGATTGTTTTTCTTACTTACGTCTCTATTGTGGACGTAAGTTCCCACATCAATAAGGAACTTGCCGTAACCTTCGTTAAGATCTTCAATCACCAAAGTCTGATTATATAATTCACCCAATTTGATCAATTCTTCGACAGGCATTTGTATATCAATGTCATTATCGAAGGGGAACATTTGTCCACTCCAGTACCAACTCAATAAAGGGCCATGCATGATCCAGGATATCATGTTGTATTTGGTGGCAAACTTGAACCAGTTTCTCATCAACCTTTCCAAGATGATGCTAGTTCGTTGGTTATCCACAAGTTTTCCATTGAAAAATCTCCAATCGTAGTGCCACCCGTTATCAGGATTTTCATCATTTACAATCATAGATGACATTTTGAAATAAGTGGACTCCTGGTCGGTGTTATGTTCTTTGCTTCTTTCAAGCGAGTCCAAAAACGATTGTTCCTGAGCAGTGAGTTCTCTCCGTCCACTTAATCTCTTGTAAAGTGCAATACGCAGAGATATATCACCAGAAGAGTAGTGGAACATTGAAGGGTTTAATTCTTTGGTTGCCGAAAAGTCCTGGTATTGAATATTGTCATTGTAGAAACCCAATGCTATAGCCAATGATTCAAATTCGGATACTGGGCTGAGTGCAACCTGATTACGACTGCTAAGGTGGTTGCTTGTCATGTAAGAGTCCATCAAGCCCGAAGAAGTGATCAAATTCTTGGAGGTAACGTTAAAGATCAAATCATCGCCATGATCGTTCAAAAACATTATCTTGTAGGGGTTGGGTGCATGGGTAAGCAAGTAGGACTTTCCTTGCAACAAACGGATATTCTCGGTGGTCTTATAGTCACAATAGTCACTATACACAAATCCAGGTACTTGAGCATGACTATTAAGACCCATTTCTTTGAGTAACCTGGGGGTTACATCATCGTTGTTTATACAGTGAATGTAAGTGTTACTTTCGTATGACTTCTTTTTATCGTCATTATTGGGGAAGTCTAGTTCTTCCTTGACATGTTCACAAGTCATACGTTCGCCAATTGGCTTGGAAAGCTCATTGTTCAAGTAAGTAAGATCCACCCAATCGGCCCAGTGGAATGGCAAGGTTATGGAAGCGGATGAGTTGATCTGATTCTTTAAGTGATTGAGAGTCAAGGATATGGTAAGTCTGGGGTCATTATACAACAAATCTTGGTTCTTCCAGGATAACTTGTCGTCGGAGTTGCTAAGGAAGCGTTGAGGATCAACCTTGAAGTTGTAATTAGGATCGGGTTTCTCGGCTTCTGCTAAAAGGAGTTGTATTTTATCTCCATAGTTGATACTCTCAACTTCAGGCTCTTCTTGGTCTAAATGCAAATAGTGAACCTCGACCTTGTCCTTCAGCACAGTGTATGCTGCAAGACCAATCAAGTTGATTATGGCCAATCCAATAACTGCCTTTTTAAGCAACAATAGGTTCTTCATGGTAAAAATTTAGAACCTTGACTGTAATCTTGTTCTCTGAAATACAGATATTGATTATATATATATATATATATATACGGCTATATACTTATTACATAACTATATGTACTAATTACCACAGCAACACATCACTTTGGTTATTGCCCAGAAATATTGTCTGGGTTTGCTAAAGGTATTGTGACTATAGTCAAAAAAGAGTAACTCTGAGCCGCATCGAACTAGATGATTGTGTGGGCTCGTGATCAGCCATAGCTCTTGGTCAAACACCTGCATTCAGACTATCCGTTGGTTACTTGGTGTTGTTGGGTTCCTTCAAGCGATATACCTGGTGGTATCCTGCTGTTACCGTTTTGGAAGACATAGTTAGGCGTTATATGTGGCTAGGTTATTCTCTCTGTAGTATTTTAGCGCGTCAATCTTGTTTTCGTTGACCACCATAGTCTACGCTCGAAACCAAGACATGAAAAGAATTATACAAGAATTTACAAAGAGTTTCTATGTATTTCGTGTATAATAATAGTATTGTTTTCGCAGGAACTAGATGTCCCTGGTATATGTTCGTAATCATTCTACTGTGTGCTTTGAGACTTGAATTATTTTCCCGTCAAGTTGCCCAGATTTTGTACTATTCGGTAATATATGTTAGACAATACTTTAGGTTCAGGCTAATGTGGGGGCGAATCGAAACGGATCATATATTTTATTAAAAAGTGTCACTGTTAACAGCGTTAGCGGAGCATATTGCTATTTCAATTAGCCACATACTCGTGTTAGACAAACAAGGACTCTTGTCAAGTAATATTGTCAAGTCGGACTTATAAAGTGAAACGAAATTGATAGAGCGTCACGGTAGAGAAAGTTGAGCCTAATGAGGAGATGATTGCTAACCGCTGCATCAAAAGAGCACCACACTAAATTGACTAACCTTTTTTCTTTTCTTTTTTTTTTTTTTTTATTTTATTTGTGCTATGATCTTAACTGACCTAAACCATATTAAACCCGGGTTATTGTGAATTGGTTTCTCCCTGGTATCTGATCGAAGAGAGTCAACATCTTTTTTTTGATTGTCTAGTAGAACCTGAATTATAGTGCGAATTTAGGAGTAGAATGGGTGAGTATGAGAACATGTCCGGAGTATGTAGGTTGTGTAAACTAATTGCTGTTCGATGATCTTTGAACTACACTTACTGTTAATTTGTAAAATAGTCAAATCCGAGAAGGATAAAAAGAAAGTGATGGCTCAAAACCGAAAAGGAATTGATTGCCAAATGGATTCACTTGGTTCCACTTGAGTAGAGCAGCGTCCGATATGTCGTCCTCTCAAATATGTAACTGCAAACACGTCTATACTGCACTGGTGCATATTCAACTTAATTCTGCTTTTTCGTTACAGTTCCTACAACGTCTGAAAAAATTGATAGCTTCCAAAAATTTAGATAATAACAAACACTTCCTACTTATTAGAAGATTAATGTCGGTGAATACACGAGTACTTGGTGATTCTCCTAGTGTTTGGACCGTTGTACTTACTAAATGCGCACTCACTATTCGTTGGTGTTGGCATCGCGCCTGTGTGCATTTTTCACTAAAAATCATTGCAACCTAAACGATAGGAACCCACTTTCGAAATGAGTGTGCCGATCCCATTGACAGACTCAGAAAAACTAGTTCTTCTTGAATATCACACGCACCAGTCAGCAATCAATATACATCATGATAGCTGCAAAACATTGCAAAAATTTAGTCCCGAATTTCCAATATTATCCAACGTGTCTAATGATTTCCTTAGCAAAATTGATGAGGAGGGTTTAAGAAAGAGATTAAGGCATGAGCTAGGCTCGCGCACTCTCCTTGAATATATATTGAGATTGCGAGTTATCGGGGGTCTGCAGGATGATTCAAGATTGAAACATATTTTGATGGAGCTCAATAAAATTTTTGATCTCACCGATATAGATCAATTTAAAAGAAGTGCCCAAGTGTTTGATCTGATAGACAGAGGCAATTCAAATTCATTGAAACAAGAACTCGAAAGGATTTCAGTTTTAAACCAAGGATGCTCTCCAAATCACATATATTACTTGAACGAAATTAATGTAAAGCATCAGAAAAACGTTTTCACATTTTCTTTGGCAGGCAATCTCAGTGGAACTGATTTTCTCGATCCATTGATCATTACCAATTTGCCTAACCCAAGATTCAACTATTTTCCCTCTGGTTTAATGAACTCTTGTCATTTAGACAATTATTTGTTAAGAATTAATATTCTATTAAAGTTGCAAAATAAAAATATCATTCTCATTTGCAGAAATAATATTCAAATCGACCCCAATAAATTTTCCAATATCCGTATTAAAGTGATAGGTCTTAATTATGACAAGCACTTCTCCAACAGGAATTTTATCAAGTTTCCGGATGAGTATGGGTTAAATCATTGGCTCAAGTTTAATCTTGTAAACAAATTATTTGAGTTACACCAGTACACAGATCCTACTTTAATTATTAATTCATTGCTACTTACTTACAATGAATGCATCCAAGGGTTGTTGAGCAATCCCATTTACTACAAATTCAATCAATTGAATATTTGGAAGTCTCAATTTTTAGGTAAACTGGATCCTCCTTTAGACTTCTCTGATAACTACACTATAGTGTCAGATCTTTACGTGGTGAAAAATGAAAGTTATCAATACATTCCTTCAAATTTCTACATTCATATCTTCAAAAATCTAGACTATAACTATTCTAGCAAAGATATTTATTTCATTCTTGATCAACTAAAGTCATTTGGAGCTACCGGTTTTGAATTAGATACTACTCCTGATGAACTAATTCAATTTATTGACAAAAAATTATTTCCCTTCGTTTCCAATAATCAGAAATCTTCCTTATCTCTTCTTAATAATTTTTTTTCCCTCTTTTTGAAGAATAGTAGAACTAAACAACCGGTTTATGAGGAGTGTCTAACTGAAAGTTTTTATATAGAGCAGGATGACTTGGCCATTTTTCAGAATGTACAAGAAAATGATTTGAAAATTCGAGAAAACTTTGAATTAAAGCTTTCTAATGATAATAATCTCGAGAAGAACCTATTTCCAAAGGACCTAGACATAAAGATCAAACTGAAAACTATAAATAACATTATAGAGTCGTTGTCCACGCAACAATCTTCAATACGATTGTCAAAATTGAAGAGAACAAGCCTAAGTGATAATAGTAATAATGCAGGTGGACAAGCAACCGAATCTGAAATAATATCAAGTACCGACCAAACTTCTGGAATATATTCAAAGTCAAACTCACATTTTGAAAATTTGGAAAATACCTCACCAACGCTTGACAACAACTCGATCAAAGATAGGCTATCGATCTCTCCGAATAAATTCTTTAATAAAGTCAGTGCTTCACCGATTGAAATAGACCTTTCAAGCTCAAGAAAGCGCCAAGTAGCTCTTGAAGAAAAAATAGCTAGTGGCAAACAAGACAAGGAGAAAGTACAAGCTGAATTAAAAGAGTCCTATAGTGAAAACTTATTAGAGAGTGTGGAGCCTATTGAGATGCCTACAAACGAACTATGTGAAATTAGTGCAAATGTCTCCAAAGCAAAAAAGCGTACGATGTCAATTGATGAAGTACCTCAGGTGAAAAAATCGAGGGTACTAGAGGTATTAAAAAGGGACAAATTATCACTAGTTGGGGAAGTTGATAGTGTAATTTCTGAAGAGTCTAAGCAATCTGACAGTACATTTACTTCTACATACCACAATGAAAATGAAATTCAAAATGCCAAACGAGATTCAAGAAATGATGATTTTGAATCAGACATTTCAAAGAGTGATAGTATAGCCAATCCTCAAAGCTCACAAAAAAGTGACCGGAGTATATTTGATATTTCTACTTCTTCAGAGGATGAATCAGATACAATCTCTATTGATGATTATATTTTCAACAGAAATTATAATCATGACAAAAGAACCATTGAAGCTGACACTGGACAAAACCACAATATATCTACAGTTATTGAGAAGAAATTTGAAGTATTAGAGATTCCACAAGACACAAATTCAAAAGAAGCTGAGAGAAATAGAGGGATAGATGATTCGAACGGACAATGGGAAGGGGGTCCTTGGGAGTCTCAGTCCATTACAGGAGGTGAACACCCAGAGATATCAATTCTAAAAGGCAACTCAAAAGTCGAGCCAGCTGTGAAATCAAACTCAAGAAAAAGGTTCAAAGGCAGGTACGATTTCAGCTCATCGTCATCGTCACTTGATAAAGAACTGTCTTCCAGTAGCGAATAGCGTTCGACTTTGAGCTACAACCAGAAATGGACCTGACAAATTAGTTGCAGCCACAAAATCACAAATACAAATATAGGGATACACTTATTAAATACACATTACTATGAACCGGTTGAGTTGAGCAAATGGTTGTGCCATTAAATGATAGGCTTGGCCGTTTTCCTAGATAATTCGGCAACTTCGGTACGTACAAACTACACCGGCATCAAATCTAATATTCGATACAAACTCAACCGACAGCGTTGCCATGGTTATTCCTCTCTTGGCAGGGACCGTGACCCTCAGCGTGATTCTAGTCACGTCTTGGTTAGTGTTAGTAATGAACTGGTGAATTTGCAACCGTGAGCTTTTATGCAGGACGTTTCTTTTTCTCACAAGACAAAAAAGAAAAGAAGTAAAAGCAATTCGCAAATGAATCATCGCGACCCTGCCACTATCTCCCTGCTCACCACGTACACCTAATGTAGCATACCCCTTTGAAGAAGGACACCAATCCAGAACGATATAAATCCACTATTTGGTCCACTCGAACGAAACCCTCTTTTATATTTTAAGTTAATTGGTAACCACCTGTGCGGAAAAAGTCGGAACCGAGTCATCGTTATTTTATCAGTCTTTGCAGGTTGCACATTTTTCTTTTTCATCACTGTATAAAATCAACTTGAATCCACAATTATCAAATCAGTGCCACCATGAAGCTCTTTGAATCAAAACACCATTTTAACTACGGCTGGGACCAAGTGACGGCAGCCAATTGGCAAAAGTACCCTAATAAATTTTCCACCCATGTGGTGTCGGTGGATATCTTGGATAGAACCATTGATGAAGAACGCAAGACTTTGAGAACTGAAAGGTTGATTGGTTGCAAGCAATCGATTCCAGCTTGGTTATCATATCTCGTTGGAGCCCAGCAATACAGTTACGTCCGGGAAATCAGCGAGGTGGACCTTATCAACAAAACCTTAGTGATGAAAACTTCCAACTTGACAATGAACCATTTGTTGTTGGTCAATGAAACCGTCGTATACAAACCAGACCCCGAGATGCCATTAACACGTACCTCCTTCACCCAGAATGCCGAATTCACTGCATACGCCAGCTTTTCCAAGTTGTGTGATAAGCTTGAGGACTGGTCGGTAGAAAGATTCGGTCAAAACGCCAACACCGGTAAAATGGCGTTCGAAAGTGTATTACATACGTTGACCCAGAAGTGGGATGAGAGTGGGTTGTTTGTCAGTGAGGTGGGTCATACCATCGGTGACAAGACCAATGTTGTCTTAACTGAGGTTGGAAAATTGGGGAAAGTTTTCAACTAATTGGACAAATTTCACTTCGTTCCCCATCTGTACGATTGCAACTACATTGATCTGAATCATATGACGGTAACTATGATTGATGTCTTCGCATTTCGCTCTTTCATTTGCATTTTCTTCAATTCGTTCCTCCTATTACTATCCACTACATTCTTAGATTGTATATAGCTTGACATTAGATATCCTTAGATCCGTTCACGCGTAGCCGAGATAGTCTATTGTAGTTATAGTGCGTGAAAAAAAGCTGGTCGCGTGATCTGACCTGTCATAGCGGACGATATCCGGTCTTCCATACGAAATCCGGCTCATCTCATCACCAAAAAAACATAGTGTAACAAGCCAAACACGTTAATGAAGGTTTAACGGTCTCGAAGCACCTTGTACATCCATAGTATGGAACCAAATAATTCGTTGAACAACCATGAGACTCGCCCCAGAATTCCCCTGAATGAAGTACAACTACCACAAGGGAACAAAGACTGCAATGTGAGTGAACATGATTCACTCGACTACTTGTTTCATGAGATCAACGACACCCCTCCAATGGATCAACGCATGTATAATAGCTCCGAGGAAAACCAAGACTCGGGAGTGAATGCCCTAGATGACGAAATTAACCAAGCTTTAACGTCATTCAACAATTTCAATGGCTCGAATCAAATCGATCAAATTCTTGGGTCCAATCCTCAAGATACTACTGCATTACATTCATCTTCATCATCCAACTCCGAGAATGGGTCACCATTCGACTCTCCCGTCCCAGCCACTAGTGTTGCCTCGATAGAAGAAGATTTCAAACCTGAAAAATGTCGTAAGGAAATGCCTCCAATTAATAGTTCCACCGTCATGTCCATAAAACAAGCCATGGTCAACACATCCAAGTTGACAAGTGTTTTCGCCATTTTGAAAGTGACATACTTGAAATTGTGTAAGGAATTCAACTATTTATTATTCAAATTTAACGAAAATGAAAAGGTCAAAATCGAATTGATCCATGAAAATAATGAACTCAAACGCCTATTAGCAGAAGTCCTCAAGGAAAAGGAACTTGAAGCATCAAAGTTTAAAAACCAACTCGAGCAGGAGAGGGAAAAGCACAAAATGTGTCACATAAAGCAAGTACAAGTGGTGGAAGTGGCCCTGAGTACAAAACTGGAGGCGGTTCTGGAATCAGCAGACGATAGTAGAACCAAACGAAGAAAAAGACGAGCTCAAGAGCTCTCAATTGCATAGGTGAATATCACCATATATATTAGCATTAATAGTATCCAGCATATCATCAGTTGTAGGTACTACACTAGTAATCAATGAAGATTTCTGTGGGCCCCATACATGGGTGAATTATTATACTACCGTAAATCACTTATGCCTCTAATTCTTCTATTTTTTTTTGCTGGTTATACTTTCTGGGTTCATGATAACAAACAGTGCGAAAGAAACTGAAAATCCAACTCCACAACTTATTGATCAGTAGATAGCAGACATCAAACTCCATTGTCCTTGTTTTCACTATAATCGCCAACAACAGTGATGCCCTCGTCCCAGGAAGAGATCCCGACCTCGCTAGAAGAGCAGCAGGAAGTTGTTTTGGCGGAATTGAACATGATCCTAACCACTGTCAAACAAATCGATGCCAATTTGGCCAAGTCAATACGATTGCTAGAGGAGAACGTTCCGGCATCGAATGAATACGGCTCTTCCACACAAACGAGAAAGAGAAGTCGTCTAACCGTTCCCCAGAATCATCAACTACATGAATCCCTAACTTATAGAGAAATGGTCGTGCGGAACGTTCAAGTGTTATCAGAAGTATTAAAAATGGTAGACGCGATTGATCCCAATCGTTAAAAAGATGGATGGTCAGCTTGCTCATATAATTGAAGGGTACCAAGAGTCCAAGCTCAAGAAAATAGATGATGCAGATCACGAGTCCAGTGGCGACGAGGAATTGTTAGAACTATTAGAAGATGATGAAGTTCTTTCCAAGTATCGAGACCAAAGGATGCAACAATTGAAGCATGAGATCCAGAAGATCGATGATGCAGTTGCCGATTCCAACGACGAAGAATTGGGAAGGGTAATTTCTGCGGAGAACGAGAAGGATGTTATGGACATCGTCACCAGCAATGAAATAGTGATTATCCATTTTTACCAACCTAGTTTTCAAAGATGCAAAATCATGAATGAAAGGTTGGCCCAAATTGCTGAAAAGCATCTCACTACAAAGATCGTCAAAATAGCAGCAGACTCAGCGCCATTTCTAGTAGCTAAACTTCAAATCAAAGTATTACCGTTTGTAGTTATCTATAAAAATGGTAAGGAACTTACCAGGGTCACTGGATTTGAGAATATTGGTACTAATCCCAACGACATTTCATTTGCGGATTTAGAAAGATTCTTGATCCTCAATCACGTCATTAATAGAACAACAATTAACTTTGGGTCCATTAGATCAAATAGAAAACCTTTGGACGATGACGATGATGATTTGGATATATAACCAATATCTACCCCTTCAATATAGAATTCCCTTCAACCTCCCTCATCTCAGAAATGAAAAATCAACCCGGATCGCTCCTACAGCCACCTGATGCCAGCCACTAAATAAATCTTATTTAATTAAATTAATTATATACCTCGACATAAAAACTTTTGCAACAATCGTTTTAACCATCCCCAGTGGTCTATCTTTTCGGGGATATATACAAAAGAAGCGAAATCATCACCAGTACCCTCATTGTGGGGCCATTGAAATGTCTGTGTCAGAGATGGCTGATGGAGCTTTAAGCGGTGTTGTAGTACTCTATCTCCCAACATTGTGAGAGTAAAGTGATGGTAATGGGGTTTGTAAGGATACCCAAAATATCCAAATGAAGTCCAGTATGTGAAAATGAGCCTCAATTGGACTCTCTCTGGTTTGCTGGTAGCACTGCAGGGTTTATTATGGTTATTTTGTATTACTTCTTATCGATACCACATTTGTTGCAAACCTTTTAGGGGTGGTGCTACACCTTCTCCGGCTTAGGCGCGGATTGCCCCATTGGTATCTAGGGCGGAAGCCCTGATATTTTGTATTCTCACGTGATAGGATCTCTCATTTTGACTGACCCCAATTTGACTGTGTGCACGTGATCTTAAAATTTTTATCGCCATCCTGGTGCAACTATTTTTTTAGCCACTGGGTTTAAAAAGATTTTTCCATTACACTAGGTTAGAAAGAAGCATCAGTTGCAGACGAGCCAAAATGCAAATTTTTGTCAAGACCTTAACTGGTAAGACCATTACCTTAGAAGTTGAATCTTCTGACACTATTGACAATGTCAAGTCCAAGATCCAAGACAAGGAAGGAATTCCTCCTGACCAACAAAGATTGATCTTTGCTGGTAAGCAATTGGAAGATGGTAGAACTTTGTCGGACTACAACATCCAAAAGGAATCCACCCTACACTTGGTTCTTAGATTGAGAGGTGGTGGTAAGAAGAGAAAAAAGAAGGTCTACACCACCCCAAAGAAGATCAAGCACAAGCACAGAAAGCACAAGTTGGCTGTCTTGACCTACTACAAGGTTGACAACGAAGGTAACGTCGAAAGATTGAGAAGAGAATGTCCTCAACCAACCTGTGGTGCCGGTATCTTCATGGCCAACATGAAGGACAGACAATACTGTGGTAGATGTCACATCACTTTCAAGGCTAACTAAATTATTGGTTGATTAGTGTATACTAGTTGTAATTAATAAACTAATGTCTTGATAAATGAGAAACGTAGAGACTTGACTATTATAGCTTGGATTTCGATTATCTAAACGATAGACTTGTATATGGTTGAACCTGTAAATTTGCTTAAGTAAACTGTTTTTTATTGTTTTGCAGTTTAAAGTGTGCTAACCTGTAAATAACACGCCAGATCTATACACATCAAATCGTTCGATAGGCCCTCCCCCACCATCTTTCCCTACTGTTTCGGGCTGATCTATTCGGCATAACACATTTAAGAACCGAAATACGTTGACCCGTGTTATCCGGACTAATATCTACGATCAATTAATCAATTCAAGTTAGTGGCATGAGTTTCTCGATCTATGATTTAGATGAAAACATTCGAAAGCTCTTGAACCTTGATAATTTTCTTGATGGCCTCTCTGTCAATGAATTTATAGAAGAATTAAGTAAAGATCATTTTCTTAAAGGAGCTGAAGTCAACAAGTTAGAATATCTTGATCCCAAACCATATATCAGAACATTTGAATCCACCTTAAGAGAGCTTAAAGAACTTAATATCGAGTCAAATCAACAAAGAGAACAATCAGAGAAACTTGTGGAATCATATGAACTCAAGCATAGCGAAAATGTGATGCAATTGGCGGATCAAATAGATAATACAGTTTCGAAATTTGATTTACTTGATTCAAAGATTTCTCAAGTGTCAGCAAAGATTAATCCCCTTGGACAGTCATTGAACAAAATCACCAACTCTCGAGACAGATCAATGGAAACGATCTTTTTAATTCGAGCATATCATGGGTTTTATACCAAAGAAAAGTATGAGCCATTGGAAACACTTAGGCTAAGTAAGAGATATGATGATAAAATCAAATGTGCCAAAACTGTCAATAACTTATTGACATTATCCAAAAAAATTGAATCTCCTGATTTACCTAAAACTACTAAATGTGTCCAAACTATAGAAAAATTCAGTGAAACTATGGAACGGAATTTATTGAACAAATTCGAAGTAGCTTCCGAAGACAACCACTTTGAAATAATGAAGGAAATTGCATCGATATTGTTTGAATTTAATGGTGGTTCAAATGTAGTTCAAACATTCGTGAGCAAAAATGATTTACTTTTGGAAGCAGAAAATGACCTCGATGAAGATGGAGAAAAGGAGGAAAGCATTCTCGATAATGAGGCTATATGGATGAAATTATCGGATCCTAATTTTGTGGGTATTATCAAAGATCCTCCCACTGAATCCTTATTGGAAAGATTAAGAATTGCTATTAAAGGACAAGCTAGAATTATTCAACAAGTTTTCAATAACCCAATACCGGTATTGAAGATTTTTATTCAAAGAGTGTACGCACAAATGATCCAAAATAAAGTCAGTGCCTTGCTTCAATATTCTTTGTCGGTGAGTTCACTAAGTCATGTGAGGATATTGCACTCATTGTACACATTAGTAGGTGATTTTACCAAGGATGTCAAGGAGTTCTTAACCACAAATGAATTTGATGAGGAAAATGAGTTAAGTCTAATTTTGGATCAATCTTACTATGATCTTTTTGCTGAATACACTTTAGAAAGTGTGTATTTTGGAAGAGAAAAGAAAAACCTAGAAGATATTATTTATGAATTGGTGGACAAATTCAATCATTACAATGAAAGAGCTTTATCTAACCAATATTTGACAGGTAAGTTGGAGATGCTAGATAATGAATTTAGAGGAAATGGAGACATATCCAATGTCCCAGATCATCACAGTAGCGATAAGTTCAATTTCCATTTTTCAGAAAGAAAGAGATTGAATCAATTTAAGGCGTTTATGAAGTCAAAATTAGATAGACCTTCTGTTCCTAATCAAGAAGATTTGGAAGACCAAAAGGAGTTTGGTTTATTGAACTTGTTAAAGGTGGAAATCGTATTGAAATCAACAATTGAATCAATAGCTAGAATATTGGAATTGGCGCCAAATAAAGCACCTGAATTTTCGTTGGAAATTTTAGAGATTATTCTTTTCGATTTCGGAAAGCTATATATTGCGGGTGGATTAGAAGTTGCGTACGATCAATTAAAACTGGAAACGTCAAAGAATCACACTTTGCAACCATATGATTTAAGCTATACTTCGTCGTTCAATGTTATCAGTGAAATTCTTTTCTTGACTTCCTCTACTGTGAAGAAAATCATTATTCCTTGTGCGTTAAATGCTCCCAATATCAGAAACAGAATGAGTAACTTGACCAACAATTATATCTCACGGTGTGAGCGCT
This sequence comes from Suhomyces bribrorum, assembly GCA_030561385.1. NCBI lineage: Eukaryota > Fungi > Ascomycota > Pichiomycetes > Serinales > Debaryomycetaceae > Suhomyces > Suhomyces bribrorum. The sequence goes on along the minus strand of JAKTXG010000034.1, from coordinate 111,062 downwards.
CTTTAAATATTCTTTTGACTGAAACTTTGGAAATGATCAGTGGGCGGATCTCGTACATTTTAACCAAGCAAAAGAAGAAAGACTTTTTATGTGATGCTTTACTTGAAGATGATACTGAAGCTGCAGAGCTCTTGTCTGATTTTCTTCATAACATATATGTGGTACTCTCTAGTACTTTGAACAATGCTAATTTGAACAATGTTCTTGTCAAAATAGGAATCAATTTATTAAATCAATTATTAGAGCATTATAAGAAATTCACCATTAATTCCACCGGTGGTATTGTTCTTACAAAGGACGTTATTAGGTATCAGTCCATAATAGACGAGTGGGGTATTCCTGATTTGAGTGAGAATTTCCTTCTCTTGAAGGAAATTGGTAATCTATTCACTGTTCAGGCTGAACTCATTAGTTCTTTGGTCACAGAGGGCCAATTGGCCCATTTGAAGCCATTTAACATTAGACAATATGTGTCAAAGAGATCAGACTTTAATCCAAGTTACATTGAGAGGTTCTTTACTTTCAAACAATGAAGCGTGTGAGACATAAACCGTTGAGTGGTGCAATACATTTCGAGTACTTCAAGAGCATGTGAGAGCATATTGCTTACAATTATGATTCATTTATGAGTTCGAGGATAGCTTATAACCGTATCTTTATTTTTAGACTTTTAATCATAAACTAGTCTATAAAATCAATATTACCATGCCTTGTAGTAGCTGGATATTAAAATTAAAAATATTATCGTATTAATACCGTTATTCAACAAATAGCCCTCCCAATTTTGTCTTTGGGCCAATGGAAGATTCTGGCCCAAATTCAATTTGCGAATTGTCCAGTTATATCTTTCTGGTAATAAATACCTTAAGAAAAAGTATATCTGAGTGGAAAAAAAGATGAATACGTACAACTGCAATGATGTACGAGGATTTGGCATGTAACATAGTCTTGTGTTATAGGTAAAGGAAGAGTCCGAGAATCTCAAGTCGTTTACGTGTTCGGCAGACTTGTCCATGGGGTTATTCAATGATAATAATTGTAAGGCGGGATATTTTATTCCACTTGTCATTGCGCAAGATTTTGCAGCAATCTCTCTAGTAATTCTTTTCTCTTCGTTGAGATTGTAGAACTGATTAATATCACAGTAATCATGGTCATCACCGGCAAATAATAATATTGGATTAATCGTAGATAAAATATTCTGACTGATATCATACTCAATTACCGTTTGGTACTGCTTTCCTTTCTGTATAGGAAACGGTGTCTGCTTTTCCCTAAGTGGCCCGCAAGGCGACCGATCATTAAATCTGTATAATGGAACATGCAGCATCAAGATTCTGGGGTAATCAGGATTAAGTTTCGAGTTGAGTGAATGCAAAAACTGCTTTGGCGGGGCATTGACCACAGGGTCAGGGTGTGATAATGAAATGGTATCAAGAAATACAATCGAATGGTTTCCAAGTTCAATATAATGGTTGGTTTCACCGAAATACATAGAAAATCGATTGAGTACGTGATGGTCGATTTTTTCGAAACCTATATCGTGATTTCCAGGAATGGAATTGATGGTTCTTCGGTTAAGTTTTTTGGGGAATACCTTATTGAATCGCTTGTATTCCTCAAGCCACGTATTGTCGTCCCATTCTCTTCCTCCATCAAATAGATCTCCCAAAAAAATGGTGGTATGAGGGTCAAGAATCTTTTGCATAAATCGATGATTCCTGTAAAGATAATTGTCACTAAATTTCTTCATTATGTATGTGAATAAGGCTGGCTTGGTGGAATAGGAATAATCATCCACAATTTGTGGATCTGCTATCAATGCTATTCTATGAGGGTCGGAACCCTGGGGCCACTGCTCCCATTGGTTCCATTGACATTCATTAACGACACGGGCTACTTCGATTCGCTCGAAATAATGTAGTACCATCAACCATATTGTAAATATGGCGAAGAGTAATTTGTATTGGATATTGTTCGGAACATAAGATGACTTTTCAGTACGGATGCGGTTGTAGTGGGTTATTTGAGGGTCAATGGTAGGCAAATCATCCTTCTTTACCTTCCCTCTATAGTTCATGTTTGATGAATACAATAAAGAGTTGTGTGCTTTTGGTGTAGGTCTGTGATGTAAGTTGAAAGTATTCCTCAGATAGTAATGAATCTGAATGCGATTTAGACTAAACGAACTAAAACAGTCAATACACGAACCCCACTATGGATAATAGCCATCTTTAGTTTTGTGAAACAAAAGAACCGCCCATAAGCCAGACATAAATACCAAGGGAAGCTAAAAAGACAACTTCAAAGCCCAAAATTTAATCATTGTGTCAATCCTGTCACCATTTAAGAGTAAGAATCAAACAATCATTCATAGGTGACAAAACGATTTGACTATCAAACGTCAACATGACAACCAATGAACGAAAGCTAAGATCCAAGGATGACTCCAAGAATGTGATGCATCTCTTTAATTTCGAGATCAATGAGTTATTATACCGAGATCAAAGCATTCACATCCGTTCAGGAAAGTCATTCACCAGCCCTTACAAATATTTCGATGATATAGATTTGCCCAAAGTCAGTGAAAGTCGGGGAATCAATGTTATTGATGACCTTTTACCTCGGAAGTCTAAGCATATAAAAGATGTCTTGACCGACGAAGTCTACGAAACCTTCCACAGGAAAATGAAAAAGGAGGAAAAGGTCATGAGCAACGTAGAAAGGCTTCGAATAATGAGCGAAGTTGACAATTTGCATTCCCATATTGAGCTACTTAATCGCTACGATTGGGTAAAGCATCTTACGGAAATCACCCAAATTAACAACCCAAAAGACTTTGATGAACTAGAATATAAAAAAGAATTGACAGTCCAAGAAATAGAAAAACTTTTAAGGAAGTACGAAAACTGGAAGAAAAGAGTGGATTTGATAAATAACGATATCAAAGAGTATGTAGGGGAAGGTATTGAGGATGACGAATATAATGTGTCGATTGACGAGCTTCAAGAGAGGCGCCGCAAGGAAAGGGCATCCAAATATGGTCCAATCATCAAATTACGGTTGAATAACGGATATACCCTTATTATTGATCCTATTCTGCCTCCAAAAATTGTGCGTACCAACCGAGAAACGTCCATAAGGACCAAATCTAGAAATGATTCTGTAGGACTATCGCCTTCCAAACCAATATCTAAAGTGCAGCCAAAGCTGAGATCATCCGGAACTCGACCATACACAATAAAAGTACCGAAAAGACTCGAGGATGTAAAATCAAATATATTCTTTCACATCACAGCGGATGAAGATGTTGTTTTTGGTACCAGATTATCCGAAATTTTACCGAATCCTGATGGATTTAAGTTACCACGTTCTTTCCAGAAAATAAAGGACAAACCGAAAGAAAGGAGGTCAATAAGATACAGGGGACGTAAACCCAATGAATATTCTGATACATAGTCTACTCTAGCATTAATGAATCAAACTTCTAAGCAATTGCTTAAATTATAGTATATATTGTGTGTCATTTACATAAGCTAGCTGAACCATTTATATGGATTCAACCTTCTTTACTATTGATGTATGTAGTCTTGCTCGCAAGATTTCCAATTAAATGAATTTATCTATGCTGTTAATAAAATAATTTATAATTTCAACATCTTCCTCATCCGAAAACATATAGCCATCTAGAGTGAAATTAGCAAAGTTGGTTAGTCTAATAGGTTGTTTTAACTCATTATCGACTTTACCAGGACGGAAATCTTCGATCAAATCCTGGCGTATTCCAAATTTCAGTACCAAATGACCCCGAAGCTTCAACATCATACTTAGGGATTGGATAAAGGTTATGTCTGTTGGTGCTTGATTTCCTCTATTCACCAATTCTAACAAATCAAAACCGTTTGACGAAATCTGTTGATCTATAGTTGATATTATAGTAAGAACCTCTTCAAGAGAACTGAACCGAACAAAAGCAATATTCTTTGACATGTACTGTATTACTGAACGACTTTCCTTTGCCTTCTCCAACAGTTTTTCGTCCATGTCGATACTGAAAATTTTGGTTATTGATTGCACGAGCCTCTTCTTAGATGAATAATTATTTTTCACAACCAGGTAAATGCTCTCTATGAATTCCTGTTCATCAAAAAGATTTTCTGAAACCCTTTGTCTATAATCAACTGCTAGTCTTATACCTTCGGTATAGCTTGTAGCAGTTAACGATTCATGCTTCTCGAATAATTCCCTATGCAATTCCATTGCTATATTTTTGATTGCAATATTTGGGTTTGATTCCAATGCAATGATTGTTGGAATACATAGTTTGGGATTTGCGTAGCCAAGTTTAATTACGAGCAGCAAAAATTGAACTGGTATGTATGAGAAGTTCCCAGAATCCTTCAAACATAGCTTCTGGATTTCTTTGATATACCTCTGTACAATTCCAGCACATATTCCATCATTGACGTAACTTTTAGAATTTCCATGGAATACTGCCACATCAAAATTTGACTTATTTGAAACCTTTTGAGCAACACCATTTTTTTTGTAAGATTCAAAATCCTCTGCACGAAGAAATTCAGTTAATCCTTGTATGATGCTCTGGGATGTAATTAATTCATTCGAGGAAAACTCTCTGTCAATGACTTTTAAAATAGCATCTGACAAAAACAATTTGGGGTGAGTAGAACAAATATTGATGATGTTAATAATTGAGACATTCCGTATTGGTACTGCGGTCAAAGAGTCAGTAAAATATAACAAAAATTTAATCATCACACTAACAACTGATTCTTTCTCCTTGAGACCTAACGAGGACTTGAGAAAAACTTCCCTGTGCTTTTCGAGTTTACAGTATTTTCCAAAACTACCCATCAAGTGAAGCAATTTTTGAAGCTTTGGAGCATCAACGTGGTCTAACTCTTGTTTCTTTTTCATATCGATAAATGGTCTCAAAAGTTTCATACAAGAAACTGTAGCATTAGCTAGTTTGACCGTTTCATTCATCATTTCGCTTAACCTCCAAACACAGGGTATGGCAACATGAAGTTCTTTTATATTAAACTTGGTTAATTTTTTCAACAACTGACCTTGGACCTGAGTCAAAAAATCTGGTCTAAGTGAGTCGATTTCCTCCAATACAGATTGAAGAATCTTCAAACTATAATAACCAATTGAGTTCCCTGGGTTGTCTTCAACCAAATAGGGTTTAATTGAAACCAATTGGTCCTGCGTAAGAAGTTTGCCATCACATTTAACAAAAGTAGATAACAACCTCATGTAGTCCTCAAGCTCAAGTGTCGTTTTGGTATTAAGTTTTTCTTTTTCATGTAATGTAGTCTCTAAATCCAATATCCTACCCAAAACACAATGAATTATAAGATGCAAAGAATTCTTGATCTGCTCTCTTGTATCAGTGAGAACGTACTTAATGAAAAAATCTTCAAGGTATTTAACTACTTTATTCTTTGATGCAGTTATTTCCATAAGAATCTGGGCTCTAGCTGAAGCAAATGACGAGGATGTGAGCTTGTTTTTATCCCTAGTCTCTTTATCTAGCGATATGAACCAAACATCTAATAAACAATCCAGCACTAGCTTTTGAATCACATCATCTTCATCTTCCAAACGTTTCAATAACCTAGAAGATATATGTGTTTTAGCTTGTTTTGAACTAGTTTTCAAGTACATTTCATGTGCTAGCCTTATAACCCTCTTTCTAACCTGAACGCTATCATCGTTGATACATTCACAAATTGGGATGTAGAAGTTTTCGATAACAGTTGGTTTCGAATTAATATACTTCTTGATCAAGTCAATGACAGCATCTCTTACCAATGGTGAATCATCTTTAATTCTATTTGATATTGACTCTTGAACATATGATGAAATTAAAAGAGATGGCTCCATTTCAATGAGGGATGAAAGAATTTTGACAGCCCTTGTCTTAGTTTTTATCTTGGTACTCTCCATTGATTTTAGTAGAATTGTTAGAAATCTGTCATATAGATCAAGTAAATTGGGTGACATAATGAGGCTTCTATAAGAATTGATCGAATTTTGCTCATTTTCCGAACTAATTTGTTGTACATTTTCACCTTTTAAAATAGTGATAAGATAACTGAAAGCCGACAAAAAATTCTTTCTCTCCTCTTCACCCACCGTAGTCACATTCTCAACTTTAATTGCACTCTTCAAAACTTGCATGTATTTCAAAACCAAAAAATTAATCGAAACGGTGTAGCTTTTGTTTCTAGATTCCTTAGTTTGTAAAAATTTGATTGTTTCGGCCATCATATTCTTGACTGGCTCAAGTTCGGCATCAGTTGTGTCTGAAAATTTAATATAAGTGCCAGAGTTTTTCTTTAGTACGAGGACTCTTTCATTTATCATTCCCAATATTTCAAGTAGATATGTCTCCAATAAATTTCCACAATTTGGTGACTGTATTGCTGATAAAAATGTCTTCATAATTGCAACCAACAATGATTCACACCCGGGCCATTCTGGTAATTGAAGCATAGTAACTAAGTCCTCGATTAGAAGTTCTAATATATGTTTAGCTTGATGTTCTGTGTTTTTGGATAATTTGTTGAGTAAAAATGATGCAATGTCGTTTGATGCTTTTTCAGAGGTTTGAAGTAAGTGTGTGGATTTTTCCATGATTTGAAATATATATTGATGATTAATTTCCAGATTTTGTATAATTTCTTTATCTTCTGATTCTAGCATGTCATTCATAGTCACGCCAATACTTGATTCCACAAGCCGTGTTAGCAAAGCGCTGACCAATTGAACATTTCCACCCCGAAGTAATTTGTATTGTCTCGCAATCAACCTTTGAGTCGGTAGTCTCTCAAGACTAGTCAATATTTCATTTAATATGAAGCTGCGTTGGTCATGAGAAGTCTTATAAATGGTCACTATCAAATTAAAGGACCACATTCTCATAGTTTCAGTATTATGAATTCCTAATATTGATCCTCTATCTTTTCTATTTCCGTCCATGAAAATGATAGAAAATGCTAAATACTCCAATTTTGTCAATACATTTTCGTCAATCGAGTTAGAAGAGACATTCAAAATTAGCATTTCGGCTATAATACTCATATCTGACACAAGTATTGAAAACATAGGTCTGAGGGCCTCGATCTTTAAAGACAGATCAGAGGAATAATTAAAAGACGGTTTCACGACTTCTTCATACAAACAGTTTGCAACATCCACCACCACCTTTAAATATTCATCCAAGTAGATTTTTTTATGATTCCATTTCTGATTAAGAATCAAAATCATCAATTTGGATGTTGAATTGAAAATAAATGCATCATTAAAAATGGACTGTATTGCTGTTAAATTCTTTTTAAATACATCTTCGTCTTCCACTTGCAATAAGTCCTGAAGCTCGCTCCAATTCCTATTAAGAGCTTCATATAATGATTTTAAACAAACTTCTTGAAAGGACTCAAGATTTTGAAGGTTGATCTTTTCAATTGATGAGGTTCCAGAAATTCTATATAAACAGTTGAAAAGTGCTAGGATAATATTCGGTGAGGGGATTCGAGTATCATTGTATTTGATCCAGCTTGAACTCTGGTCGATGGTATCCATATCTGAATTCAACAATTCGGAAACAAATGAGTTGAATGTTTCAGCAGCCTTCTCTGTTAAGGTTAAATCATTCAAGTATGTTCTTTTTTGAACTCTTTTAGACGCCATCTCATCCATAGTTGGATCAGTAAGTCTCTTTTGGGGAATAGCCCTTGTATTTTCCACATTTTGATTAATGTGAATATTCTGGAGCTCTTTTTTATATTTGCGCAAATATTTTTGATTATGAATAGAAGTTGCTTTCTTGTCATCGTGGTAGTCTTTCCTTACGGAGAGTCTAGACCTATCTTGGTCTGTCTGGGCCGATTTAGATGCCCCTGTCAAATTTGACTCTGGTATGGGTGCACAATTTTGGAAAATTTTTGCTTCCAAAAATGGTAGTATCACTTGATCTTGCAAAGAGGTTGAAGCTGTGGTTTCATTGGGAAGGTTAAATCTGATATCATCTAATTCTTCGTCATTGTAGTTGGAAAATTCTTCATAAAGATACTTACCAAGTTTATCATATTTTGTTGGATTCAGATTCACTAGAGTTCTCGTTTCTCTTCCTAAATTGTCCTGCAATGTGTCGTTTATGAATGAATCATCTGGTGCTTGAATTATAGTGTTCGTTGATATTAATGGGGCAATTTCTTGTTTGGGAATCATATGAAGTAATGGCGTGAGCCCGAGAGCCTCTCTCAAATCTGTCGGATGTCGCTCTTCCTTCGACATCGTTGGGACCTGTGGTACTATGCCATGAGCTGCTTTTTGCATGGATTACACGCTAGATCAAAGCTGCAACTGATGTATATTTAATCACGTGATTTGTGGTCCCGTGATAGTGGTGAACTAATAACCTATTTACTTGTGAATAATATTATAATACATATATGCTAAGTTTATTTGTGTGGCGCTAATAGATTATGGAAATGCCTTAGAATATTACAGCTTCTTAATAGTTAAATCACGAAGGGGAGCCCGCGGGGCCAGGAGAAGACCCGGATGACATATGGGGAGTCGACAGGCCAGATAATGGTGAAATATTGTTTCCAGATAGTCTCTGTTGTTGCTGCTTTTGCATCATTGCTTTCTTTCGTTTCTCGTATTCCAACTTAGACATGCTATTCATATCCAAGGGAGATGCGGAACTAGAAGAGCCACTTTTCCGTTGGCCAAGATGAGAAACGTTCTGCTGTTGAACTTGCTGTTGCTGAAGCTGTTGTTGTTGAGCTGTTTTTGCAGCCTTCAACATCTGAAGCTGGTTCCTTTCTTGCGGAGTTAAGGTTGCTATTTGGGGCTGTTTATGAGCTACCTGTTGTGAAGTACCTTGTCGAAACTGTTGCAGATTTGAGTTCCCCAGTGTTCCCAGTGTCAGGTTCAATCTATTCAGCTGCTGCTGTTGTTGATTGAATCTTTCTTGCTGTTGTTGTTGAAGGTTTGCAAGGTACTGAGCAGCTAGTTTCGTCACCTGTTCTTTACTGAATCCTGGGTTCTTCTGTTGGATAGAATTAATAATTGCCGATACTTGCGCAGGAGCGAAATGGATTCTAGGCTTCGTTACTGGGGCTCCTGACGAGTTTGTCGAGCCACTCTGAGCCTGTTGATTAGGAGGAATTTGAACCAGGGAGTTGTTAGAAAGCTGGGGCAGTTGACTCTGATGATTTGTGAGGCTATTGGGGTTATTGGATACAACCTTGTTCGAAAGAGCAGCCACATTTTGCATCATTGGACTATTGACTTGTGCATTGGCACCTTTGGATTGCTGGTTCTGTTGGTTTTGTTGCTGCATTAATCTTCTTTGTTTCTGGATCTGCAATAATTGTTGTATCTGTTCCGGTGTGTATGGCGTCCCATTAGGTGTTGTTGGTCTCTTGTTAACATTGGGATTGTTTGGTCTTGCTCTTGGATTTGTACCTTGTTGCAATGCAGTCAGTTGTGATGCCAGTGTATTATTCTGGGTACCCATTGAGGTACTACTTTTGGTTCCTGGAGGAATATTTCCAATGGCAACTCCTACAGGCACCCTTTGTTGTGGTCCAATACTAGCATTATTAGTAGTGTTATTGCTATTGGAAGATGTGGACTGTGCCAGAGAGCGAGGACCGCCGTTATTCAATTGCTGTTGCTTTTGCTGTTGGGCCACCGCGGCCATCATCCTAGATCGAGTAGCCTGTTGATTCAAATATGCTTCTTGGATGGATTTATCTCTTTCCAATTTCAATTTTGCAAGCTCTGCTGGAGTTGGGACTCTGTCGATTATTCTTTTAGCACCAGAGTTTGAAAATGGCGGTGATGATTGCCCATTTCCACCGGTACCAATATTAGTATTATTTGAAGAATTGGAGGAGTTTCCATTGGAACCAGTGGCTGTCGTAGTCGTAGTATTTCCTGTTGTTGAACTGACGCCATTAGAACTGGAATAATCGGTGGTTCTTCTATTATTAATCTTTGCAGCTGCAATTTCACGTTTCTTCATAGACTTTCTAATAGCATCAAAAAGAGATGCCCATCTGAGCCTTCTATGACCTCTTTGTATTGATTCTGCACCTACACCCAAGGGCGATATTCTCCTCTTTGTAGTCAGCTGAGCCTTATGTGCTTGTTCTAACCACTGTTGTGCTTGATATGCGTAAACGCCTTTCATATCAGAAAATTGAAACTTCTCATTTAATTGAATATAACGCTCGAAACATTGCCATGGAGTTCTTCTTTCAATATTCGACTCGTATCTTTTAAGACTTGCTACTGAACACAGTAAGTGTTCCGATATCAAATCCCAATTGAAACAAAATTCCGCCACGTAATGAATTAAATACTTGTCATCCTGAGGAAGCCATATGGTAGGCGATCTGTATTCAATATTTTTGATCAATGGTGGTTTCGGTGGCTTCAAATAATTGAAGCGACGATGAGATTGGAATCCAAATAAACCCTTCTGGTACTCTGGAGGGCCCATGGTTTTGTTAGACGTTGCTTTATTACTAGCTTCTTTGAGAACAATCTTATACCAGTCGTTGTCATCTTCGAAGGGATGCAATAGTCTGGAAACCGGTATTAAAGGTGAATCCGTGGGCTTTAAAGCAGGTGCTGACGAGTTTGGAACTTCATCATCGAAAGCAGTAAATTTAGGAAGGTTCTTGATGATCGACTGATCAATTTTCTTCAAATCATTCACGTCAACGTGCAATTTAAACGGGCTCAGATCATCCAAACTCTTCTTATATCTAGACAAATCTTCATCCTTAACTTTTAAATGATCGGTAAAGGAGAACATTATCTCTGGATCAGCTGATGCACTCTTAGAAAATACCAGACTTGTATCAATTGTCAGGGGCTCCTTCTTTTGTGGATCGACCACTTCTAGAGCACCTTGAACTTCTTTAGGATGGATATTCTGTACAGTCAAATCTACAGGAACCTCGACATTTTCCTCCCTTGTATCGTTGATTTGCAGCCTTTCATTATTTTCCGATTCCTCTGTCTTTCTATTTGACTCCTCTGGTAAGTGAGCAATTTCCTTTCTCTTGATACACACCGATTTTCCATATTGCCAATAATCTTTAACCGCTTGAGATAAAATAACACAACATGCTTTCTTAAATTTGGCAGATTCCTTGAAATCTTCAGACATCCATTTTGCCTCTTGCAATAAACTGTCCCAATGAAATGTACGCTTTCTACTCTTTTTCACATATACCAATGGATCATAAAATCTTTGGGGTTGCCTTAAAGACCATTTTCCCTGTCGCTTGAGCTCTTCAATACGTGAGTATAGTACCGCTATCTTTCCTTCTAATAGTGCTAGTTCAAAGTTATCGGTCATTAATACCTTGTGACTACCTGGAAGTAGTTTAATTAATGGAAGGGTTTGGGTTAAATAGTACAATTCCGCTAGAGAGGAAACAGTATGTGGCTTGGTAGGATAATGCTCTGGAATCGACAAGATTTCAACCTCACTTATATCTTTATTAAGAAATTCTTCGATTTCTTCTTGTGACACTTCATCTTGCGACTTTAATGATTGTAAGTCAGATTGCTTTTTAATTTGCTTAGCAGAGGTAGATGTATGTCTCAAGGCCCTTCCAGTATTGGACTTGTAAAACTTTCTTTCCCTTTGTTTCTCATCAAAACTGGAATTTGCTTTTCTTTTATATGATTCTGTTGGATGAAATGCACTATTATTAATTGATTCCACTATCAACTCCTCAAGACTTCCCTTACTGTTTTGATCGTTCAATAAAGGTGATAAGTCCACATCCTCGCTTTCGTCATTATCATTCACTTCAAGGAACTGTTTCAACCCCAGTTCTGCCAGGGATAAATGTTCAAACAATGGATCTTTGAGGAAGTAATGAAGCTCCTCAAGCTTATTCAGCCGTTTTTGCCTTAAAATATTCAAGTTTCTCATCTTCACTAATGACTGTGAGACGATCTAACTCTGGTATATGGCACGTAATATTGTAACTGACAAGGGTTTATGAATAATCCAAGATATTTGAGTTGTTATTCATGCTTATTTGATAACACGTGATATGCGTAAGGTTTGTCATGTGATGTCTCTCTAAATTACAAAAAAAAGTGCGATTTCTGTGGATCGAACACAGGACCTTCAGATTAACTGTGACTGAATTTCTTCAGTCTGACGCTCTCCCAACTGAGCTAAAACCGCAGGATTTCTTTGATTGTTGTGTACAGATTCTGACTCTCCTCAGAGAGTCCTACCCATCTGGTATGAAGGATGGTGCTCAACAGAGGATCAACCTCTGACTCGTCTACGAAGCCAGTCCGATCTCAAGATTAGCAGTGTCGGTTGTGTTGTCATTAGACGATAAGAAGTCGCCTCTCCTAGATGGGGAGCTTCGACTATATATAGGGTAGAATCATTCACCCTTAGTAGGCAAGCAATATAGGGTCTTCTAAGTGTAGTATTAAGAATTCTTCGCTACTATCGACACTAAAAAGGGAGTACTACAAAACATTTGATTCTTTTAGTAAGGGCTCGATAGTAGTAAAGTGTTCTTAATACTACAATTCATTCAGAAGATCCGAATTGCTTTCCTATCGGAGGAGCCTTAATCAGTCAAAGTATATACTTATTTATTTATTCACACTTCAACACGCTGTGACTAGCGATTTTTCTAGCAGTATTTATAGCCTTTTACACGAGGACCGTCAGTCCAGATTTAGACCTCTACATTCCTTTTCCAGACTGACCTAGAGTCGGGCTATCCACTGTGGCTCAGCTTCATATTCAAGGCAACCATTGTGCCTCAACTTCGCTTCATATTCAAGACCTTCGTCCCATGACCACTCTCTCCTAATATTTTGTGTAACCATCCTTGATATAGTTCTAACATCCTCTCCGATCCAAGTATGTTCTGCTCAAAAGAAGACATAGGATTTGTACATCAATTGGAGTTGGAATTGGGTATCAGTAATGATATAAAACCACTAGGAGGAAGTACACCACCTCGAGTTGAATAGACAACCTATGGGTGTCAGAAAAATGCTACGAAAGCCCCACACAGACCACTCTAAACCAATGCATACGATAAGTGCGGCTCAATCAATCATACAGTACGATTTGGGAAATATAGGGAGTTACGACAACCGAACCCCCCGCTGGGAAACAGTATATAAAGAACTGAAACCCATACGAATAAACTCCTCCGAAGTTTTGTGACTAGTAGATAAACTAATCACGTGCTGAACTTAGTTTAGCCAACAACTAACCCCAACCAAATTATTACTCTGCCAATCAAGCCAATCAAGTTACGTTCACAAGCATAAGAGAACTATCCACTAATAAAAGTTTTTCACTCGAAAATACCCTCCAATATAGCGTAGGTATTAGCAAAGGCGTTTGTGGAGCACATCATAACCAATTCGGAAACTTAATAACGTTGTCAGGTATAAAAGCCTGAGTTCAAAGGATCGATTAACTGCATCCAAAATGCCTTACTACGCAGTTGCTAAAGGTAACAAACCTGGTATATATAACAATTGGGATTCCTGTAAGGAAAATGTAAATGGATATAGTGGTGCAACCTTTAAGAAGTTCAATACAGCACAAGAGGCACGTCAGTTTATAAATAATCATTCGACATCCTCAGGCTCCTCTGGTTATAACTCCACCTCAAATTACGGCAATTCAAGCTACACCAGCTCAAATTACGGAAATTCAAGTTATTCCAACTCAAATTATATCAGGCCAAATTACGGCGGTTCTTCTGGGAGCAAATCCTCACCTAGCCATTCCAGTTTTGAACCAGTGTACAGCTCTAGTACCTCATCCGGATCTAAGAGAATTTCAAAGACTAAAGATATATATGTGGATGGTGCATGTAGAGGAAACGGGAAAGTCAGACATCCCAGTGCAGGTTATGGTGTGTTCTATGGCGAAAATCTGGAGAGAAATGCAGCAGTTCCATTATCTAGAGCTGATAAATCTGGATTAAAAGCTACAAACCAAAGAGCAGAATTATTTGCCTTGAACCATGCATTGAAGGATATTAAGAAAAGTATAGGGGATAATGATACTTCCAAATATCGTATTCATACTGACTCCCAGTATACCAAAAAGGCAATTACAGAGTGGTCTGAGAAATGGGAAAACAACGGTTGGAAAAATTCTAAAGGTGAAGAAGTTGCCAATGGAGATATTATCAAGGATGCTCTTCGAAATTTCAAATCTATCAACGAGCAGTATGAAAGAAAAGGCTGGGGAAAACTTGATATTGAGTATGTCAAGGGCCATTCTGGAAATTCTGGGAATGAAAATGCGGATAAATTAGCCAATTTGGGCGCCGATAGGGACTAAAGATTTTTAGTTCTAAGCTTTCACGAGTTATTCAAATCAATTTTGACAAAGTGAAATTACTTCCTTATTATTTGTGACCATCTTTATATTGAGTGACCTACTTTTTTTTTATTATTGGTCCCGATTATTAGATCGACTTTTCAGGTTTCGCATATCTTAGACATTGTGTAGGGTCAACAATTCATGATGTAACAAAGCGACTGAATTTGGGGCCAATTGTCTAATTTTGCCATTACTACTAGAAGCTCGAGTTCTAAATTTGTATGATTGACCTAATGAATGCTTCGCATTTAATTCCCAGGCAAATTGTAAGTACAACTCTGACTCGGTAATACTCTTCCACTTGAGCTTGTGATTATTGACTTCGGTTTGTTATTTTGTTTTAGTTTTCTTCCATCTGCAATCTGTTAATCCAATCTACTATTACTTTACAAATTATAAATTATAAATTTTAATTAATAATTAGGTTGTCAGGGATAATTATATGCAATGAACCGCTACTAAGCTATACTAAAACTTTAGAGGGACTGTCTCAGCCAAATTGGCTACCCAAATTACAGTGATTTACACAACTTCTATTATTATCTTTTCTCCTATCTCCTGTCTTCAAGTTTTGTGTAGAATGAGCTTAGTCCATGAACACTATTTAAAGTTGCATGATTAATAGAAGGTGATGAAACATAATTGGATGGGTCTTTGATTTTTCTAAATTTTCTTTTTATCCCATCACTTCATTGTTCATTAAGCTCGGATTCTACCCTTGAACTATCATTGGTAGATTATCCGTCTTGTTCTAAACGCTTAGAATCACTTGACTTGACTTGGACGTCGCCCTTTTTATTTTTTTTTTTCTTCTTTTTCGGTTTGGCCTCTATCACTATTTTTGACAGGTTTGATTGATCACTATTGATTTTCTCTTGTTTTACTTTACTGTCAGACAAGCCGTCCGGAGATCCGCCATTTTTACCAGTATTCTGAAGAGACTTACTCTCATTTATGTAATACTCGCTATTGGTTTTCTCTGGTTTGGTCAGTTTAATATTACTGTTTTTGTTAGATTTTGCAGGCTCGTTTTTTTCAGATTTGGAGTCTTTAGGGCCACTTTTTTTGGATTTGTCTCGTTTGTCACTATTCTCGCGATTAGCCATATTGCCTTTGTTTTCTTTTTCTGCATTATCATTGAACTTTAAGCCTTTTACTGACTCCTTTTCTTTCTTAAGTTTTATTTTGTCTTGCGTTGAAGCAGTCTTATGTGAAGGTGAGGAATCTGGATGGTCACCTTCTTCTTTTTTACCCCGCTTCCTTTTTTTCATCGTTCTATCGGGTTTAGAAATACTCTCCTGGTGTTCTTTTGAGTTTTCTTTTTTTTTTTGGCCTTTTAGTTTCTTTAATTTCTTGCCATTCTCTACCAATTTTGTTTCTTTTGATTTTTTTACTGAAACTTTTTGTTGTGAATCTGATTGCGTTTTTGCTTTGGTTTCGATTTCATTGGTCTTGCTGGATTTGCGCTTTTTCGCCAGGCGTCTCTTTTTAGCTGCTTCGATACGTTCATCCTCTTTCAAAAGATCAAAAGTCTTGAAATCGCCCTTCAAATATTTCATGTAGTTTTTGAAAAACGGATTATCTTCTCCTCGTTTCGTAGGAGCATTGAGTGGCTGTTTAACAATAGGCATTTGATTTAGAAGGGATTTTTCTATGATGGGAATCAACTTTTCATCTGATTTGGGGTCGTAGAATGGTCTGCTCTCGATTTTTTTCATAAATGGTTCAATATCACCTTCTTTATGAAACTTTACGTAGGCTCGTGAATATAGAGGCTCTTCATATGGCTTGTTATTGCTGTAACCCGGAACAAAATACATCGAATCTACCAGATCTAGATCGTAAAGTTTCAGTAATTGTTCATTGAAATCTGATTCAGACAAATTAGGCGGTAGCAACCTGATTTCAACCTTTAGAATGAGTCTCTTCGAAGACGAAGAGGACGAAGATGACGAAGATGACGAACTAGAAGAAGCATTAATAGATGAGCTAGGTTGCCGAGGGTTCCTCGATCCTGGTACCCGACTGGATCCTGCTATTGATACCATTAGAGCTGTGGCTTTATATTATTGCCAGAGACTCAGTAGCTATACTTTGGAGTTTGTGTATTCTCTCAATGAAATGATTTAGAGGTATACCAGGTAAAAAGTGACTGAAGGTTAGATTTGTTAGTGAAAAAAGACTGCGAACTAAAGATTTAAAAAAGTAGTGAACATCATCAGGAAATGGACAGTATAGCAAGGTATTTGACGGAAGTGTCATCAATACTGAAGCTTGACCAAAAGCAACAAGTAACGCAGATCTCCCGGTTGCTTAGTCTCGATTGTCAAATCAATCCATACATTACTCAATTCAATTCGATATCACAAGTCAATTTAAAGCAAGTCAGAATCGATGATTACAACATATACAACAACGAGTGGTTGGCATTCAACGAGCTCTTACTCAGTTTGATCAATTTCGGGGTGCAAGTCAATCCTTGGTCAGCATTAGAATCGTTTGATCTTTACACTAACTACTTAAATGATCTAGCAGTAGCATTCAACAATAATAGTCGAGGGTTTCTTTTAAGTTACCTTGTTAAACAAGCCATTGATATCATATTACCATTACTGATCAAGCTAGATTTCCAATTTTTCTTCAAAGAATTGCGGACCCGCCCAAGACTCACATATTTAGCATCAGTATTACTAAAGATATTCAATAATATCAGATCTCAAATTAATGATACCAACCAGCTCAAAAAAACTATTATCCTCTTTGTGAGTAACAAGCTTTGTTTGGTCTACTTTAAACTTGGAAATCCACTCTTATGCCGTAATATTTTTTCAAATATGAATAATGCTAATTTGAATTTCGGTTCTTTTAGTGTACTAGAACAAGTCCAGTATCGATTCTACTTGGCAAAATTCTATTTGATAAAAGATCAACTTATTGACAGTTATGGTCATTTACATTGGTGCCTCATGCGTTGCCCCATGAATTCGCCAAATGGGAAGCTCAATACAAATATAGACAAAATCCTAAAATTATTACTTCCCATAAGTTTGATGATCGGTAAGCTTCCAAATTTCAAGTATATTTCAAGTGTTATTGGGGGGCCTTCGCAAACAATCGAAATATACACCAAACTAAACCACTTCTTAAGAACAGGAAATTTTCAGGGTTATAACAGCGTGATCCTTGAAAATTATGACTACTTCAAAGATAACAACTTACTTCTACTACTACTAAACAAGAGCAAAGTGATCATTTTGCGGAACCTTGTGCGGAAAGTATGGAAATTGTATAATAGTCCTTCAATTCTTGATTTTGATATCATAAAAGTTGCTCTTGCCATCTCATTAGGGGATAAATCAGGGCAATTGATATTTCCTATTGTTCAGAACACCAACGAAATTGACGATTATATGATCGAAAACATCTTTATTTCTTTGATCGATCAAAACTTACTCAAAGGAAAATTATTTCCTCGACTCCGAAAAGTAGCCTTAAGTAAAACAAACGCGTTTGCAAAGGTGGAGGACATCAATTTTACTCGGTTTGCAAGTAATTCCAAAACTGACGCTTGGATGAATTACTAAAACTAGAATTATAGCAACAAGAGGGGATCATGTGCCATGTGCATTTGATGCCACCTTATTTGAGGTATTTTCTTAAGCGGATGCCACCCCTTTCAATGTATGGCCAAAAACTAGGCCTGGCTTAGAAGAAACCACCACACAAGAACAAGTATTCACGTGATGTTATTCCGGGTTTCTATCCCCGATGCCGTTTGCCCGCGCTAGCCGCCAAAACCGTAAGGCAAACAGAAGTGACTGACTCCACACTTAAGAAAAAATTTTGAACACAAAACCTCAATAGATGAGCAACACCTCCACAACCACAACAAAAGTAGCCAAGAGTCATGAATTCATATAAATAGATCAACGTTACTTAAATATTTAAATCTAAACTATCCATCAAAAATCAAGAAGACTTACTCTGCCGGTTTAGACATGTATGAACAACCACAGTTGCAAATGGAATCCATAGCGCCTGGGCCCATCACGTGGAGAAGCCATGCCGCGCAACTGGTACCCCAGGTTTCAGGTCTGTTGCAAGAATTGCCCGAAGAGGTGTTACAAACAGTATTTGATAATTTGGGGCAAAAGGAGTTGGTTTGTGTGGCCCAGCTCAATCATTATTTCAACACTTTAGCCACTGAAAGGTTATATCAGCTGATTATTGTCATAAATGATGATGCTGAAGGAGAGTTTCTCGAACTGTGTCGCAGTTCTTGGCTAAAAATATCCAAAATGAGCTTCTTAACCAATGAGTTAACTACCGCAAATTTCACCAAGATTTACAAAATCATCATCCATTCACAATCAAATTTGATCAGCTATGACTATTTCCCATTATATGAGCGTTTACTTGATCTCTGGGATATTGCCCCTATGCATAATATTGCTTTCATGAATTTTGACATCATTAATATTCGGAACCAGAGAACTATTGCACAATATGCCTTCAACAGATCTACCCAGTTTGTTGAGGATGAGCTCATGAATTTGCATCATAATAATAAAGTTGGGAACTTGACAAATTGGACAGTGTTTGATTTCAGAGAGTTGTTTGAATTACCTTTCAATAGTAATCTTCAAGAATTGGATATTTTTATTGAGCAGTCATTCTCATTTGGCAGTTTCCCGGAAGTTCCTCCTTTGTCATTGTGTAAAAATTTATCACATATTACCGGATTATATTTAGACACGCCCACTTCAACAGCTGAATTCCTTCAATATTTCAAGTACTTGGAAAGTCCAATCATGTTAAATTTGGAGAAATTATCGGTAACAGCGTCACACTCATACAAGGATAATTCTCGATTGAGTTATTCTGCGTTGAGTAAAGTCATCGATTTTACCACTCTCGAAAAATTTGAATTGAAGGTAAATTGCATCCACCATGATTGTTCTTGTATCAGTGACTTCTTTAGAGAACTACCTGGGAACAATTTGCATAAATTCATTCTAATTAATTACAAATCTAATAATTTGAAACAAAATTTAGACCAATTCAACCAAGTACTTCAAGATCCACACTTTTATCACTCTTTGGCTACCGTTGATTCAATCTATATAAACATTAATGATTTCATCAAATTAGATGCCAATCATTTTCCCAAATTTCTGATCAAAGGATTTATGGAAAATATCTCCATGCTTTCAAACTTGAGGGAATTGGTCATACCAGATTTTTTTAATAATTGGTTAGTTAGTTTACCATCAGTATTTGAGCATCCAACAACCAACTACAATACCATCTTCAATACTGAAAACTACTACGATTTGCTTCTTAACAAGTGCTCATGTGGTTCTTGCAATGCAACTAGAACTACATTCAATGAGCTCGCTAGCTTTGATTCCAAAAATAACTATAAACATGAGTTCAAAAGGCCATTTCCATTTTCCAACTCACAACTTGAACTGACCCTCAATGTGGAATCTCGTGTTGAACTCAACACTTCAAATCTGAATTTCTTGAATTATTTGATTGCCAAATTGAAAAGCCAGTTTATTTATATCAATGAAAATTTATTTTCCATCAACTCGGTGATCAACTCAAACGAGAAACCATTTATTGTCAATCCAGATTTACTTGCTTATAATCAATTATTCTTCCACAACTCTTTAGGATTCTTGATTGGAAGAATGAAGAAAAATAATCCCGAACTCAAAAAAGTCAACTTGGGTGGTTTGGTGGTCGAATTCGATCAATTAGATAATTTAAAAGATCCCTCAGCTGTCAATAATTAATAGCTTGAGAATTACAATAATAGAAATGCATTACGATTTTCACTTGATACTCTGTAGATGAACTAGGAAATAGTTAAGGTTGACACGTGATTTGTTTGATCTCTAGTTCTCGCCTAACTAACTCGATACCACAACATCTTCAGCTCAGCAATGACCATTTCCAGAAGTGGGAAATTGGAAGATTATACGAAGATAGCTAGTGCTGGAGCGAACAAGAAATCATTGTTGTCAAATGTGGTTCGCTACTCATTAATAGCATTGAATTTCAGCGTCAGAGCTTACTGTGTTCTCTACATGATAATATCAGATTGTGACGAAACATTCAACTACTGGGAGCCGCTAAACTTATTGCTTCGTCGATTCGGAAAAGAGACTTGGGAATATTCACCAGAATACGCTATTAGAGCATATACGTATTTGATCCCATATTATGTTATTGGATATCCAGTTAAAGCTTTGTTAAGCAATTTTGAAGATCTCAAGCACAATTATTCATACTATCAATTTTACGTGATTCGTGCTGTTGCCTTATGTGGAGTTACGAGCTACAGTGAATTAAGATTGGCCAAAAGCATTGATAAGTATATGAGTTCGAGGGTTGCCAATTGGTTCTTATTCTTTTCCTCCATAGCGCCAGGTATGTCACACGCTGGAGTTGCCCTATTGCCCTCTTCATTTGCCATGCAATGCAACACATTTGCTTTATCTTTTGTTTTAGAAGCATTGGTCACCAAAAGCTCTAAAAGTACCATTTTGTCTATAACTTTCTTCTTATTAGGTGGAATTTTTGGTTGGCCATTTGCATTGGCTTTGGGGCTGACTTTTGGCCTCTATACTATATGCAGCCGGGAAAATTGGTCATCCAAAAAGATTTACTCCATAGTTGTTGGATGCACCATCTCTCTATCGATTATTTTAGGGCTTATCATTGCAATTGATTCGTATTTTTACGCAAGGACATTGCTTGTTCCATTGAATATTGTATTGTACAATGTGTTTGGTGGAGAGGGTGAAGGCCCAGAGATATTTGGAGTTGAGCCTTTCAGCTACTACATTTTGAATTTATTGGTAAACTTCAACATCATTGCCATCTTGGGCTACTTGGGTGTAATTCTTAATCCAATAACATCGTTCAGGCACCAGGCTACCATGCTTAATGTTTCTTTGCCCTTGGTCCTTTGGTCTGCTATATTTTTTTCACAGCCTCACAAAGAAGAGCGCTTCTTGTATCCAGTATATCCTCTAATTGTGTTAAATGGGGCTATATTTATCCAAAAGTTATACGTGGGATTTAATCAAGTTTCATCAAAATTCGTCACCAACAATACTACTAAGTCTTTTTTCAACGGAGTTGCTCAATTCACATTTGGGGCATTGGTATTCTTGGTATCTATTTTGAGAATTATCAATTTGGTTGAAAACTATTCAGCCCCATTGAAAACATACGAGTTAATTAGTGCTCTACCAAGTGGATCGAACCAAGTCAATGTTTGCACAGCGAAAGAGTGGTATCATTTTCCAAACTCTTTCTTCCTTCCAGACAATTATCGATTGAAATTTGTTCAAAGCGGATTTAATGGATTGTTGCCAGGAGATTTCATAGAAAACGTTGATTCCCTTAAGCAAAGTACATCTAATATTCCACCCAATATGAATAATAGGAACCAGTTTGAAGCAGATAAGGTGATCTCTTTTAGTGAATGTGATTACTTCATCGATAATAGTGAAAAATCTGATCAATCCCACAGCGAACCAATAATAATACAACAAGAAAATGAGTCTGTGGAGATTGTAGATTCTGATTGGGAATTACTTGGATGTCATAAAATCATTAATCCTAACGGTGCTCATTCAGGTCTTGGAAAATTGATTTACATACCACAAGGTATACGAAAATTCATTCCTTACAATGTACAATATTTGGAGTTTTGTGCAATGAAGAGAGTTGTAGAAGTATGAGAATACCCGAAATTTCATCCTGTTTATAATTAGTTGATAGTGACATTCAATTAGTCATTTGGTCTGTGTAAAGTATCCTATTTAGCATAGAGAGAACATAAGCTGAAGCCACAAAATATAGATTAGATTGTGACCTTTTAAGTGTAGTCCTCCATCGGCGTACCCCAAAATCCCGAAATTCCGGCGGGGCGCATTCGCAAACTAGTTCTAGACCACATTTTTAAATTTCTCTCCATGCATTGCGTCATAGAAATAAACCGATTTTTGAAATGGAGAGATGTGGGTCTTGAGACTGGCTTGTTTATATGAATAGGGGTAGGTGTTAAACAAGTGACAGTAATGCGTTGATCAAGCCAATTGGTTTACTTACAGTGGCCCCAGGCAATTTTCTGAAGTTCAATTTTATTTATCTAGATCTCAAATACCTTTATATAGATGATATGAAAACGTTTAGAATTCGTCATCGAAGTATTTACTCAAAGCAGCCTTTGATTTTGTAAAGTCATCTCTTGCCTTTTCCAATGCATCTTCTATGAGAGCTATCCAGAAGACGTCATCAGTTTCATCTGGTATGTTTGCATGAGTACGTGGGATATTTGTGTCGTTGGTTGTTTCTTTGTCGTTACGGTCATTATTGAGGTCATTAGATTGTGTAGCAGGTCGAGAGGCACCAGATTGGGAGCTTTCCTTTGTATCTTTGGTGCTAGGTCCAGCACTAGTGACTTCAGCAAATGCTGGACTTTGAGCCACATCAAAATTGTCGAAGTTGTTTTTATGTCCATAATTTTGAATTCGTTCACATTGAGCCAGGATTTGAGTTAACCCCAAGGCTGCTGCCAGACCTTTCAAGTAATGTCCTAATGCCAGAAGTTTCTCTAAGTTTTTCTGTTTCAAGTTTGTATCAATCTCTCCAAAGGTATCTATTACTTGGTCCACAAAAGTTTGGAACAACGATTTGCTGAATCCCTCTTCATCTTCATCCATAGCCACAAGCTCTGAAAAGACACTCCACTCGACCATTCCAGAGGCCTGAAGCTCTTCACTTTTCTCGTCACTCATCATATATTTAGTATCTTTCACTTCTTGTTCTTCCACCGAAGCAACTTTTTCCTTCTTGACGAAACTCCTGAGAAATGTTACACAAAATTTATTACACAAATGACTGCACTTCAAACAAGGGTACACTTCTATTTATCATTACAGGAATCCCGAGTTAAATAGACACTAATAATAGCCCAGCATTTTGAATTTTGTCGTTGAAGCAACTTTAACAAGCAATTATACTCGGATTAATTTATTAGGAGTATTACATGGATCTAGGGACAATTTGCCTCTGGGGCTAACAATTACTATGATATGAATGGATGAACTGGTCGTACTTTTGCTTTAAGTCCTATTAGTAGAGATTGTTTACAATTCTTCCACTGATCCTTAGGTGTAAATATTCTAAGGGGTCATCGTCACATAAACAAAAATACATTGGTCATACTGGTTGCAGGGACGCTATACTCATTTCTTATCTAATACTATTGAATTAAATAAAAGCGCCAACTTCGACGAAACCTATATTATACCTATTGTCAAAACTCCTAGCTCTTCTTTATTTACTAATAGACCTGATGGCTTTACAGAATTATGATAAATTCCAATTGGCGCGGTGGGGCATAAAGGATCTCATTAATGCGTTATTAGGAAGCTATGATAGGGAACTTTGTAACGCAAGGCAAACCTGAACCTAAATCACGTATCATAGCCACCTTTAAAACATAACCTTTTTAAACCGGTGATAATAAGAAGAATTTGTGGGACCCGAAAACATGGTTGTAAGTTTCTTCGTGAAATTGGTAAACAGTCTTCACATCTCTGACGTGTTACTGTTCCAAAGTAGATTTGGACTTTCAATTAGTCTCGGAAAGTAATATATAGTTCGAGGGGCACATTCGCAGTGCCTTGTGAAGCAACTCTAACCTGAGCGTTGGTCATAACCTCACATTCTGTAGTCTGTGTTGTTGGTGACGTATTTACACGTCATACCATCTTGCTAAGTCTATTTTTTAGGTCAAGTGGCCAAGAGAAACTTAAAAATGAGTAAATCACCAGAGCTGCAAATTGAACAAAAAGAGTATCATCTATTTCTTCTAACACCAATTTCTATCTAAGAGTATCTAACTGCTGGTTAATTCAAACAAATCGCCCAACTTATCTGCATAATAAGTTGGTGCAGTATTCTTGTCATGATCTAAAACATCACGTTCTGTTTGAATTCCAGTGAGAACTAATAATGTATCTAAACCACCATCACGTCCAAACTTCATATCAGTATTAAGTCTATCACCCACCATTAAGCCCTTTCCAGGATTGGTCTTTAACCCAACATTGTCGGCCTTGATAGCATTCAACATCGCAGGATCTGGTTTACCACAAACCGCATCTGGCTGTCTTCCACTAGCATAAGCCACTGATTCAATGATTGATCCAGCCCCAATTAGCAACTTGTCGCTTGTTGGAAAAGTGGAGTCGATATTGGTGGCAATAAATGGGATGGACTTTTTGTCCTTCAACAAATATTGCAATGTAATCGAGAGTTTCAAATAGTTCAAGTTCAAAGCCAAACCAGCGACAACAGCACCAACATTATTGTCTAAATTGTTCAAAAGTTCATGATTCGAATCGAAGGCAACACCTTCGGATGTCAAAGTAGGGTCTGTTCCTCCAATTGTAGTGTAACCCAATTCATGTAATTCTTTTTCGATTCCGGCTTCTCCTAAAACCCATACTTTCTTATCTTTAGGTAGTTTCAAGATTTTTTCAACATAGACAGCAGAAGCATACGAAGATCCAAACACCTCACTCTTGCTGACACCTTCAACTCCAATTTTCTTGAACTTTCCTAAATAGTCGTCTCTAGACTTGGTAGAATTATTGGTGACAAATATGATAGTCTTATTTCTCCTTCTTAATAAATCTAAAGTTTCAGCTACTTTTGGCAAAATGTGATCACCACGCCAAATCACTCCATCACAGTCAAATAAGAAGTAATCATATTTATCAATTAGGGATTGGGCCTGTTCCTTGGTTGTTAATTTCAATGACATTTGTAATGTCGATTTTTTGTAAGGATGTGAGTAATTTGAACCACGAATCACTTCCTGTATTTAATCCAATTAGTGAGTGTGAACATTACTAGATACAAAAAGTTAACTTCTTTGAGTGTTGAATTGTGAATAATTTCATAATTTATTAATTGATTGCTACTAAAGTATGCAATAGAACCTAACTAAGCTGTAATGAGGTTTTATCAGAAACGTGTATCTGATTTAATGAGAACCTACAAAACTAATTTTAGTTTTGAGATTCGGTGACCAAAAGTTGCAATATCCAGGCTTATTCAACGTTCGGAAGGATGGATACCAGCAGTATATTTGGGGAAACGGATCTTGGACTTGTCATTGTAGATTTCTTCATCTAACTTGGCTTTATTATCAGGACTCATCGATTCACGGATCAAATCTTCTCTAGCCTTGTTAGAGAAGTATCTTCTTGCACTATTCCTGTCTTCTTCAGCCAATAATAATGGCTCCAAGTAGAATCTGGCCCATTGTTTTTCCCTACTTATCTCACGTTGTTCATTCACACCTTGATAATATCTATAGTATCCGAATGCAATCAAACCAGTGATTCCCCAGAAATAAATTGTAGGTCTGAATCCTCTGGATGGAAGGTTTCTCTTCCATTGTACTGGCTCGTAGCCTCCGATAGGTGGTAAATCTTGCATACTGAAGGTTGTAGAAATAGTACTAGCTAATGAGAATTTTCATTAGATTTACAGATACTTCATTGGGTGATTAAGTTGGTGGCGCACGACCCTATAGACAGAAGTTACTATGGATTGAAATTCAAATCATTTAGGGTAGCGATTCTCGTTTTATTCGTTGCTATATGTATAATCGTGGTGAATGCAATTACTTGATATCAAATACTGATTTCAACTTCTTGATCAATAACCAGTCTTCTCTTGAGACGGTATCACGGAATGCTGGGTCCTTTAATGTATCAATAGATTTACGAGAAATCAAAGAGTACAAGTTGTCACTTTCGTCAACATGACGACCCCAAACAGGTTGTGCAGAAGAAGGATTTTCCAATCTCATAGCAACACCCGCCGAAGTTTGACCCTTCTTAACCACATTCAGAGATTTGTGATTAACTTCCAAAGAAACAACTTTACCCAACACCATGATATTTGGTTGCTTGGTTGTAGGATCTTGACGAACGGCACAAATGGGGGTACCTATACGAACAGCACCTTCAACAACATCAACACCGATGATCATAGGATTACGCTTATTGATGATTTGGACTGTCTTCAAAACACAAGGGAGAACAGCATATTCCATGAATTCCTTACGACGCTCTTCAAGTAATTTAGCTTGGTATGCAGTGAATTGATCAAACAAGTGGTAGATAATATCGGCATTGAAAATCTTGATATTGTTTTCTTGAGCATATTGTTCGGCTTCCTTATCGACTTTAACATCAAAACATAACATAATGGCCAATTCAGGAGCTTTTTCAAGCATAGTGGTAGCCTTCATTACATCTCTCTTGAAAACTGGACCTAATCCAATCGACATAACTGGAATCTTCATGTCCTTCAAGAAATCCAATAAAGCTTCCAAGGAACCCAAGGTAGAGGCTTGCACAACCACACCTTTACCCGAACTATCAACAGAATCCAACAATCCAGTTAAATCTTCCATGACTTCTTCCATGATCTCTTCTTCATCATCATCTTCACCAACAACAACTAATCTGGAACCAGCAACCGCTTTTTCCAAATCATTTGCAGCAATCTTGACTCCCAAGGCGGCCTTAACTTCCTTAAGATGCATATATTCAGATTTAATCCGGATTTCACGAGATGGAGGGGGGGTCAACAATGCTCTGATATTAGTTGCAATAGGACCATTCAAACCACATAACACAACCCTATCACCTTCTCTCAAGATACCATTAGATAATACCACATCAATAGTGTAACCAAACCCTTCGACGACTTTGACTTCCAAGATAGTTGCTTCGACCTTGGACAAATACATCAACTGTTTGGACATTCTCTTTTGAGTCAATTCAAGTAATAACCATAACAAATCAGGTACACCTTCACCAGTAACGGCCGAAGTTGGAACAATAGAGACGTACTTGGACATGTTCTTGTTTTGGAAATATAATTCTGAGTTCAATCCTTGTTCAGCCAAAGCAACTTTGATTTGATCATATCTGTTTTGAAATTCGCTTTGGACAGCTTTATCTTGCAATGCAAAAGAGTCTCTAAAGGAGTTATTTGGAGTGGACTTCCAGTCATATAATCTGTCGATCTTGTTCAAAGCAACAATAAATGGGGCCTTTCTATCCCTCAACAACTTGATGGATTCAATAGTTTGTTGTTCTAAACCATGCATGATATCAATAACCAAAATGGCAATGTTACATAAGGATGAACCACGAGATCTTAAATTACTGAAAGACTCGTGACCTGGTGTATCGATCACCAATAAACCCGGAACATCAAAGGTTTGTTTCTCATATTTAGCCATAACCTGAGTCTTTTGTTTGATAGCTTCGACAGGGAAGTATGTGGCACCGATTTGTTGGGTAATACCACCGGCTTCACCTCCTTGAACATTTGTTTGACGTACTTTATCTAACAACTTGGTCTTACCAGTATCAACATGACCCAAAATACAACAAATAGGAGAACGTAAATCTTTTTCTTGAGTAGTTTTTGGTACGGATGAAACCTTCGCAATTTCTTTCTCACGTAATTCAGCCACCCTTTGGGCTTCTTCGTGGGCTTCCTTAGCCTTACGAACAGCATCTAATTCGGCCTTGATTTTGGCCTCTTCGGCAGCCTTCTTCTCAGCTGCTTCAGCCAATCTCTTGGCTTCCTCGGCGACGTTTTTCTCGTCTTCTTCAGATTCAGTTTCGATTTCGTCGTCTTCATTTAAAGCTGCTTCCCAATCGTCGACTACTGGCTCATCATTAAGAGCCAGTTGTTCCCAATCATCCTCGACTTCTTCGTCATCTTCACTTTCTGCCTTAGAAACAATAGTTTCTGGCTTCTTTTGAATAAAAGTCTTAGGTTTTGTCGACTTCTTCTTCGTGTAGACAACCTTTTTGGGTTTAGGAGTATCATCTTGACTTGAATTCGATAATCCTGCAACAGAAACATTTCCGGCTTGTAACAATTGTTGACGACGACGTTCTTGTAACTTCTTCTCCTCTTTTTGCTTTTTCGTCAAATATTTACCCTCAGCCTTTAGTTGTTCCTTCTTGAGTCTTTCCTTCTCTTTCTTGGCAGCTCTGGCAGCTTCTTTTTTAGCCTCTTCTTCCTTAGCCAACTTTTCGGCTTCCAATCTTTGGTTTTCTTCTTCTTCTTCCAAACGGCGCTTTTCATCTTCCAATTGTTTGTTTAACTCAATTTGACGTCTCAAAGCAGCAATGGCTGCAGGCACCTTTTTGCCTCCCTTTCCAGGTTTGGCCGATTCATTCTTAGCTTCCTCAGGTTCGGGGGTGGCTGAGGCCGAACTCACGGCACTAGCAGCATTCTGCTTGTTTGCTTCTTTGATTTGTTCCTTCTTGTTTGCCTGTTGCAATTTCTTCTTAGCTGCTTGTTCTTTCTTCTTTTGCTTTTCAGCTTCTTTCTTTAACTTTTCCTTTTCTTTCTTCGACAACACTTTAGGACCATCTTTGGATTTGTTTTTATCTTCAATCACCTTTGATTCTTTCATTTGTTTTGATT
The DNA here is from genome assembly GCA_030561385.1 of Suhomyces bribrorum. NCBI lineage: Eukaryota > Fungi > Ascomycota > Pichiomycetes > Serinales > Debaryomycetaceae > Suhomyces > Suhomyces bribrorum. The sequence continues at coordinate 82,045 of JAKTXG010000034.1, read as the reverse complement.
TACGAATGGAACTCAAAAAGTCTCCAGCAACATCATCAGCACTTGCTTCTTCGGGTTCCTGTGGGTCTTTTGATTCGTTCTCGGGATTGGGGCTCCCTTCGAAAACTTCCAGTTGATTTTCTTCGGATAACTCCTCGTCCCAAAAATCACCTCCAGCTTTTCCACCTTTACTCTTTTTACCCATCTTTTAAATAATGATATAAGTAAACTATGTAAATCAGATAGTTCCTAACATTGGTCAAAAGGTGAAATTTTTTCAGTACATCTACCACCATCGCACGACTTTTTTTTTCAAATCATCAGAAAGTTGCAATTATATAGTGCAGTTTTGAAACCGATTATTGCAATCTTAAAACAAGGATGACCACCGTGGAAAAGATCAAGGCCATCGAAGATGAGATGGCCAAGACCCAGAAAAACAAGGCTACGTCTTTTCATTTGGGTCAACTTAAAGCCAAGTTGGCTAAGTTAAGAAGAGAATTATTAACAGATAGTTCATCTGGAGGTGGTGGAGGAGGTGTTGGATTTGATGTTGCAAGAACTGGTGTAGCTACTATTGGGTTTGTTGGATTTCCATCTGTGGGAAAATCGACTCTTCTTTCCAAACTTACAGGGACCCATTCTGAAGCTGCTGCGTATGAATTTACTACCTTAACCACAGTTCCAGGTATAATCAAGTATAAAGGTGCCAAGATTCAAATGTTGGATTTACCAGGGATTATAGAGGGTGCTAAGGATGGTAAGGGTCGTGGTAAGCAAGTCATAGCGGTTGCAAGGTCAGTGAATCTATTATTTTTGGTTTTGGATGTGAACAAACCTTTACAGCATAAGAAGATCATTGAACATGAATTGGAAGGTATGGGTATAAGAATCAATAAGGAGCCACCAAATATAGTGATTCAAAAGAAGGAAAGAGGGGGGATTAACATTACCACCACTCTGCCATTGACCCACCTAGACAACGATGAAATTCGGGCTGTTATGTCTGAATATAAGATCAATTCTGCCAACATTGCATTCCGTTGTGATGCAACAGTCGATGACTTGATTGATGCCATTGAAGCCAAGGCCAGAAGATACATACCAGCCATCTATGTATTGAACAAAATTGATTCATTTTCTATACAAGAATTGGATTTATTATATAAAATCCCCGATGCTATTCCAATATCCTCTGGAAATGGATGGAATTTGGATGATTTATTAGAAATGATGTGGTCAAAACTTAAATTGGTCAGAGTTTATACTAAACCGAAGGGTAGGTTACCTGATTTTTCGGAGCCAGTGGTCTTGAGAAATGATAGGTGTTCGGTAGAGGATTTCTGTAACTCTATTCACAAGTCTTTAGTGGATGATTTCAGAAATGCGTTGGTATATGGTACCTCTGTCAAGCATCAACCTCAAATTGTAGGATTGTCACACGAACTTCAAGATGAAGACGTTATAACTATCTTGAAAAAGTGATTCGATATACATATAAGAATTGGAATAAACCCCTTACTGATATCTATATAAATGGAATACACCTCAAATGTAACAATATAGGTAGTAGTCCCAAACCTCATCCCATCACGTGCCTATTGTTACTTTTTTTTTTTTAAGAAATCAGCGTAATTATTTTTGGTGGAAATTACGACAACTACTTTCATTACCTCTGGGTGTTAAATAGGCACTTTAAATTTGCATAGACATATCGAGGTGGGCGTCAACCTGATACACTAGAAGTCCTTGCACGTGGTTACGAAATATGTCAGTATTACCTGAAGACGTTCATAGCGTTTTAAGTCAGCTTTTACTTAATTTATCTTCGGCTGACAATTCTACCAGATCTACGGCTGAAAAGTTTCTTGAAAACGAATGGACAACTACCAACAATGTGGAGATGCTTTTGACATATCTTGCAGAACAAGCATGCACCGCTGATAATGAAACATTACGTGCTTTCAGTGCGGTAATGTTTAGAAGAGTGGCAATAAAATCTCCTAAGGAATTGAATAGTGTGATTGATAGAACCATCGGGGTCATAAGCGAACCTGTCAAAGCTCAGATAAGATCTATTCTTTTGAGAGGATTTACTTCTCCTCAATCAAATCAAGTTAGACATAAACTTTCCGATGCGATTTCTGAAATGGCCAAAGAGGATGCTTCTCCTCAAGGCACTTGGAATGAACTTATCCCTGCATTATTTGAAGCTGCCAAAAGTTCGGATATTAGTCTTCGTGAATCAGCATTTCGGGTGTTTTCTTCTGCTCCTGAATTGATAGATAAATCGTTCTTAAATGAAATTTTACCTATATTCAATTCTGGTTTTGAGGACGAAAATGATGAAGTCCGTATAGCTGCTTGTACCGCATTTGTTGCATTTTTCAGAGACATTCCCAAAAAAAGTTGGCAATTATTAAGTCCTCTTCTACCCAATTTATTAAATTCATTACCAAGATTTTTACAGAATGGCCAAGATCAAGCACTTGCTTCTGTTTTGGAGTCTTTAATTGATTTGGTGGAATTGGCTCCCAAAATGTTCAAAGATATGTTTCCTACCATCATTGAATTCTGTGCTGCTGTTTCGAAGAATAAGGAGTTAGACTCCAACACTCGTATGGCATCTCTTGAATTACTCACCACCTTTGCAGAGGTATCACCTTCTATGTGTAAGCGTACACCTTCTTACACTGATAGTATGGTTTTAGTCACGTTGTCGATGTTAACCGAAGTATGCGAAGATGATGATGACGCTGCAGAATGGAATAATAGAGATGATACTGACGATGATGATGAAGAACCAGAGTATGATGTTGCGCGTCAATCCTTGGATCGTGTTTCCCTCAGATTAAATGGACAATCCCTTGCCCAGCCTTTATTCCAATATTTACCTGCCATGATCCAGTCTGATGATTGGCGGGCTCGTCAAGCTGCATTGATGGCTTTATCGTCTGCTGCAGAAGGTTGTGCTGATGTATTGATGAATGAAATCCCAAAGATTTTGGATCTCATTTTACCAACATTACAGGACAATCACCCTAGAGTCCAATTTGCATGTTGTAACGCATTAGGTCAAATGTCTACTGACTTTGCGGATGTGATTCAAAGAACGGCTAGTGACCGTATCTTGCCTGCATTGATCTCAATGCTCACCAACAAATCCGTTCCAAGAGTTCAAGCTCACGCAGCTGCGGCTTTAGTTAATTTTTCGGAAGCCGCTTCTAAAGAGATTTTGGAGCCTTATTTGGATGACTTATTGAACAATTTATTGGGCTTATTACAGTCTCCTAAAAGGTATGTTCAAGAACAAGTATTGACTACAATTGCTATTATTGCCGATGCTGCCGAAAAAAAGTTTGTCAAATACTACGATACTTTAATGCCTTTATTGACAGATGTGTTGAAGACTGATATGGGAGATGAAAATAGATTATTGAAGGCAAAGTGTATAGAATGTTCTACATTGATTGCGTTGGCAGTGGGGAAAGAAAAGTTTGCACCACATAGTCAAGATTTAATTCAGTTATTTGGACATATTCAAGCTACAGCTGTTCAAGACGACGATCCTGTTAAACAATATTTGGAACAAGCATGGGGCAGAATTTGCAGAATAATCGGAAAGGATTTCTTGCCTTACTTACCCGATGTTTTACCTCCGTTATTGATTGCAGCCAAAGCAACACAGGATATCTCTTTATTGGAAGAAGAACAGGCAGAAGAGTTCAACCAGAATGATGAATGGGATGTAATCAACTTGTCTGGTAAATTGATTGCGCTTCATACTTCTGCTTTGGATGATAAAGTTACTGCCATGGACTTATTAAGAACTTACGCAATTCAATTGAAAGATGCTTTTTTTCCGTGGGTAAAGGAAGTAATCCAGGATATTGCAATCCCAGCATTGGACTTTTATTTGCATGATGGTGTCCGTGGATCTGCAGCATTAACTTTGGCGTCTTTATTAAGGTGTTCAGTTTACGCAACTGGTAATTCCTCCAATGACACATTGGGATTTTGGGCTCAAATCTGCAACAAATTGGTGGATGTATTAAACAATGAACCAGTTCCAGAAATGCTAGTTGCTTACTACACATCCTTAGTCGAATCTATCAATGTTTTGGCACCAAATTCCTTGGGCTCCAATCAACTTAACTCATTAGCTGAAGCGATCAACTCAAACTTGAAAGAAATTTATGGTCGAATTAAGGCTCGTGATAATGAAGATGATGAGTATACTGAGGATGTTGAAGAAGACGAAGAAGAATTCACAGATGAAGAACTTTTAGATGAAATCAACAAAGCGATTTCCGCTATTTTCAAGAATTCAAGATCCAACTTCTTGAATGCGTTCCTGACTCTCGCTCCTACAATAACGATCTTCCTTAATGATGAAAACACCAATATTAAATTATGTGGGTTATGTGTTGTTTGTGATATTTTAGAACATTGTGGAAAAGATTCCGTTGTATACAAGGATAATTTTGTTCAAGTTGTTGGGGAATCAATCACTTCCGCACATGCTGGAATCCGTCAAGCTGCTTCTTATGCAGTCGGGGTTGCAGCTCAAGATGGGGGTGATGCTTATGTTGATTTCTGTTTGGCATGTTTGGAACCGATGTTCAAAATGGCATCAGTTCCGGATGCTAGGGCTGAAGAAAACGTTCATGCTACGGAGAACTCGGTGACGGCCATTGCTAAAGTTTGTCATAGATTTGTTAATGCTGTACCTAATCTCGATGCAATCATTGATCAATGGATTGGATTATTGCCTATTGTTCAAGATGAATCTGCAGCACCATTTGCTTATACATTCTTGAGCGAGTTGATCAAGAACCAACATGTGTCTTTGGCTAATAATATTCCTAAAGTGATTGACTCGATAATCCAAGCCTTAGCACATGCTTCTATTTCAGGTAGTGTGGCCGAAGCGGTCGTGGCTCAAGCACGACAGCTCTTGAGCTCCATTCCTCAAAACGAGGCAATGGCTTTGTTGCAAAAGAATCCATCTGATTTAGATGTGGTTCAAAAATGGTTTTCGTAGACCATTAAACTCTAATAATTAGATCATAGTTCCTACGGGGCAGACTTTTCATACATGATTATATATTAAATGCATGTTAATGTTTTTAAATTCTTAAAATATTTTTCAAGAGGAAACTAATGTACGATAATTGACAAATTATTCCTTAGAGAAATAAATTATGAGTGCTCATTTATTTAACTTTTAGATTTTTTTTCAAAAATTAGAAATTAATATTAAGGATTTCAGGTAGTCTATTCAAAACTGTTCTGATCATGAATAACCATATAGCTATTACTAGAATAAGCTTGTGCACTTTTTAAACATCAATCCAATGTGGATAGCAGTAATAGTTTTTCTAGGACACGACCAAATATTGATCTTGATAATTGTGTGTATCACGCGGAACAAAATTTAGGATTCAGATCATAAATACAAACCGTCAGGAATACTCGAAGAAATGTCAAGCTCATCTTCCAGTCCATCGTCAGGAAGTACCTCATCTAGATCGGGAAAGAGACAATCGTTAAGCACAATAGAGTCGAGTGTTACTAGGTTGTTGGTATCCACCAAGCATCTTCTTGAAAGTCTAACACAGTGGGCCAGAAATGAGGCAGATGATAAATTCGTTAGTGATGCATATGTGAAGCTAGGAAATGATTTCAGAGCTGCAACAAGGGCATTTACCAATGCTGGAGTGGATATTTCTGATTTGGGTGATGTGCCACAAGCGCTTCGTATTATTTTAGAAGCAGCCCTTAGTGAACCTCCAAGCCAAGAAAATCTAGATCGATTCTTACCAAATATTAGAAATATTATAGTGACATTATTACAAAACTTGAAGGCCAAGCAAGTTAAAGCAAAGGTACTTTCACAAGAAAAACAACGTTCCAAACATGTCAGTGCTGAGCCAGCACCAAACAATTCGAAATCAACAGTTGAATCATCGGCACCTGAAACAGCCCCTTCAAACAGTAATCGCAGCATAATCAAAGATCAACAAAATGATGCATTAGCGCAATTACAAAATAGTAATGTTTTACAACGAAGAGCATCAAAGAGGTTTAGTGCTTATCAATACGCAAAATTGACTAATTTTAGTAGTTCAAATGGATTACCCAAGATTTCTGCGGATGACAATCCTAGTAAAAATCTACAGGCTTCTCAAAAAGACGAAGGACTTCATGACAAGATCAAGAAGGAAACGACTAAAGAAGAAACGCCAAATGAGGATAATCATATATTTTTGAAAATTGGTAATAAGACAAAGAAAGTAGAAGTGAAATTACCAATATCTTTTGCTGCCTTGAGACTTCTTTTTGTTGAAAAATTTGCATATTCCCCAGGAAGCTCCTCATTTCCAGATATTTATATACAAGACACCAAGACTGGAGTATCCTATGAATTGGAGGATCATTTACTTGAAGATGTTAAATCGGGTAGCCTTTTGAGTTTGAATGAATCTGATATTCTGAGCAACATTATCAAATCTCTTGAAAGACAATTCGATCAGTTGCGCAGTAGATTTGATTCAATGTCCAATGATCTTGCAGATCAATTGAAATCTGCAATTAATGATATCGATATTCCTGCCCCTATTATACAGTCTCCCACCGTTCAAGATAAAAAACCTACTAGATCGATTGGCCAAAGTACTTCAAGGGAAATATCTAGCATCCAGCATGATTTAAAAGTCATCAAACAACTCCAACATACAAATAAAGATAGTGTGAAAGCTGTGATATCAGGATTAGTTCTCAAGATGAAGGAATTTCAAGAGACAGGACTTGAAGTTTCAAAGTCATCCAATCGCGCTTATATGGATTCGTGCCATCTCAAGCTATCCGAAGAGTCTGACCTCTTATTAACCAAAGTGGATGACTTACAAGACATCATGGAAGCATTGAGAAAAGATGTTGCTCAAAGAGGTGTTAGAGTAGGCGATAAACAGCTTAAGAATACAAAGAAAGGAATTGATGAGGCAAGGAATTCTTTGAAGACAATGACCGATTTTATTTTGAGTGAGAAGTCTGTTTGGAAGAAGATTTGGGAAACCGAGTTAGATAAAGTATGTGAAGAACAACAATTTTTCAACTTACAGGATGACTTAACGCAAGATCTTGAGGATGATATCAAGAAAATAGAAGAGACTTTTGATTTAATTGAACAATGTTCCTCAGAACAAACTAAACAGAGTGCATACAAGAGACATAGAGTGGTTGCTCAGCTACATATCCCAGAGCCAGGAGAGAGTATCCATAGTTTGAAAGATGCAGTCTTGAATGAAGTGGCAGCTTTACTACCAAATCACGAAAGTAGACTCGAAGCTATAGAAAAGGCCGAGAAACTAAGAGAGAAGGAGCGTGAATTAATGAAGTTAACTAAGTTCCAGGAAGAGCTAGGTGAATTCGTGGATGATGGCAAACTAAAGAAATCAGGAGGGATTGAAGAAATCGAGAGAATAAGAAGAGAAAAAGATAGTGAAAATTTGAAAAGTTCTTTTGGAATTATATAGCTGGAGATTCTATAGAGTACTTTGTAGTTCCAGTAAAGCAGCATTAATTTCATCGGATTTAGCATCAATCAAAAGCACTTGTACAACGTCAAAACTATCCAAGATTATTCCATCTATTTGATCAAAGGTGTCATTAACCACTTCACATTTTTCTGCAGTTATCATCAAAAGTCTCATGATGAAAGATTTAAATAAATCCGCTTTAAAATGCTGACCTTTCTTCGTTAGTTGGCGAAATGATTCAGCAAAAGTTTTGACAACTAGCCCGAGAATTGTACTAATGCTCTCCTGTATAGTGGATAACTTCTGAAAATCCAGATCAATTAAATAATCTTCCAACCGGTTAGTATACGCCCATTGCAAATATTTGTAAACTTTTCGAAACGAATTTAGGCTTGCATTTGAACACAAAATTTTTTGACTAAAACTTTTCGTAATTTCCAAATTAGAAGTATTGATTTGAAGACCCACAAACTTTATAGAGTTTCTTCTCTCCTTGTGTCCTACAATTTCCGTTTTTTCATTATTAGTGAAAGCTCCATACTGATGTAGTGAGGAATTCGAGGTTAGCTCTTTCGTTTGTATACATGCATCCCAACTTCCACTAATGAGCAAAAAATCATCAGCAAGTCTTAATAACAAAGTGTCAGGATATTGATGCTTTAGAAATCGAAATTTTTCTACCACCATTTTGCTATACACGAGATCACAAAATGTTGACAGTAGAGGAAAACCTTGAAAAACACCATGCTTTCTTTTGTAAGTTCCCGAATCTACTCTGATTTTTGTATGACGAACATGGCTCTCAACAAAACCAATAATTTGATTCTTATTTATTCTAACAGTTCCAGTTTTGTCTACTAAATGACACGCATTTTGTGAACTTTCCAGGAAGAAATCATTATAGTCCGACAAATCAGATTGATCTTTGACAAAATATCTAAACTTTGAAAAATTTGATCCCTTTGTTGTTGAGTATTGCCTTATGAAATACAGTTTATTATAGTCATCATTTCTAAATAGGTCATTAACAACCTCCATAATCTTATCTTGATTGAGACTATCATAGCAGTGCTGCATATCAAACTTCATAAAAAATAAAATCGGTAACTTCTGATACTTCTTCAATAGGCTAACCTTGAAATTTTTGAGTTCTCTAGCAAGATCCCGAACCGAAAAACAGTTTGGAAAGCAAGGTGGATCATACACATCAAGATCCTTTCTCTTTTTACTAATTACTCTCCTGATAGGTCGTATTATTGTCTTAAGATACCTCATATATTCGAACTTTTCGGATTCCTTTTCCTTGGTTGACAATTGATTGGAGAAATGGATAGAATGCTTGTTTGGAATACATATCAACCTTAAATCATTAGGTTTAACAAGTAATCTCAAAGTACCTGTATTGTACCTCTCAATAGGGTCCTCCTGATCCGTATTAGCTTCCACATGCTCCAAATATTTTTCTATGTAGGTTCTTAACCATTCATTACGTATGTTGCCCCACAGAGTATGTGGAATAAAAGATACCTGACCATGGCCAATTGATGGAACTTCCACAACATACCAAAATGAACGAACTATCCTTGGAATTATAGTTGAAAATAGCCACAATATAAATTTGGAGAAGATACTGTTCCTATTATTGAAATCATGAAGAGACTCTATTTTTGTTTGTTTACCTAGCCAGTTTATCGTAGATATTTTGATACCTACTAAGATATCTTCCAAGGTTATTTTATCATATAAGTTCCCCTTCAAATATGAAGCAATATTTCTGTATATTTTTGCTTTGTTCTTTGTTGTGCCCCATGTTTCTAGGGGAAAAAGTTTACCGACTACCGTTAGAACAAACTTGATAACATCTTTCATAGATGTTGCATGATCTAACAATGTAGAGGGTCCTTTAACAGACCCCAGAGCTATCAAACGCCCAAAAAGCTGTTTAGTGTTACACTTCTCATCGTTTTTGCAACATCTATCAATTAGTCTTTTCATTTTTCTGTATTTTTTGGGAAAAAACTTCATTTTGAATTTTGTGTTTAAGATGACCTCGAGAACTTCATTGCCTTCTGTTTCAGTAGGACAAATTATCATTAGGTTATAAAATTTGGTTCTTTTTCCATACATGAGAGATCTTATCGAAAAGAAGGGAACATATTTTGTATCAAAGACAAGACCGGGGCCAAAAATTTGAATTCGACTTCCATTGGAAAAACTTAGGTAACATTTCTTGTTGATTATAAGATTTACAAAATTGGCTCTTCCAATGATATTGTACACTATATTCCATCGATGACTTTTCAAAAAATTCACGCCGAAACTCGTGAACGGGTTAAAGACAGAGGCGTTCAGATTAAAGTATCCACTAATCAAAATATTGGATGACTTTGCATTGACTAAATAATTTATGACTGAATCGACAAAATCAAGAAAATTATCTGTTGCGTCAAGCAATGGCAAGGTTGTATTTGAAGCGTTCTCAAGAGTGACCGATTTGAGAAATTGTGCAAATCCTTGATTCACGAGAGAATGCAGAACTAGTGTGTGGTTCTGAAGCTCCTCATTGAAATGACTCTTTAAGTAATCTTCTAACGTGATTTCCCCACTTAAGTTCATGAGATTGACAACTATCAAATTGCGACCTTTTTATTATTTCTGTTGTACTGCACATTACCATCAACAACTATTATTGACTTTTTTTTGAGAGAGCAAATTTGTACATATATGGGGAAGAAATCTGACAGTTCTAATTCAAAGCATGTGGACTTGGATAATGGAGTATTATTTGGATCCTTGAAACAGGTGCGATATAATAATCGAGCTGTAATTGACGAAGAGAACCCACCGTTACTTGAAGTATGGTGCTGTGAGATCGACCCCATCCATACACAAGCTATAGTCTCATTAATTAGAGAGAACATTTTACCTTATGACAAAAACACACTTACCTATATTAAACGTTTTAAAAAAAGTACAAACACTCCCAAAAATCTGAAGTTAGTTTTGAGCATCATAATTTGCACCCACGATTTTATAAAATCAGAGTCAAAAGTTGTTGAATTTATCCATTCTCACAGAAAAACTTCACCTGAATTCGATTTTTCTATAAGCTCTACATTCATTCCAAGTATAGCGCCCATTTCTAAGGAACAGGCGAAATCTTGGGGCTCAAAATATTGGCCAATGTCCTGGAAAGGTGACCCAAATCACCTGTTTTTGAATAAAGTGCAATTTGATATAAATCTAGAAAGAAGTCAGATTGTTTCTTTAATAAACCAAACCTCAACATTGGGAAGTCCAGAAGCTCTGATGACCATAATAGGAAGGTATGTCGAAGATGGGAGCTTCGAAGTATTATCCTCCGCCATCAACAATGATTCCTCAAGTCCTTACCATCACAGTACAATGACCGCTATCGATCAAGTTGCAGAAATGGAGAATGTCCGACGTTCGAAAGGCTCTCAATCAGAGGAGATATATCTTTGCCAAGATTTAACTGTATACACAACACATGAACCTTGTGTGATGTGTGCAATGGCATTAGTTCACTCACGGATTGCACGTATCATCTACCTTGGAAAATGTTGTAGAACGGGTGGCCTTGAAAGTAACTATCAACTTGGTGACCGAGACGGTTTGAATTGGAAGTTTGAAATTTGGAAATGGATTGGTAAGGATGAAATTAAACTCTTCGAAGAAAAGATAAGAATATCCGAAGAAAAGTATTATTAGCTAGTACCAAGAAAGTTTTCGAGTCTGGTTAAATTAGTAAAAGCTTCGTAAACAAGATCATCGTAACTACCATTATCTCTTGATGTATTTTTACCGTACTTCAAATCACTGAGTTGCAGAACAATTTCATGCACTGTTTTGAGCAATTCCTCAATCTCTAAGATGAGATTATGTTTCTTATGGATTAACATTTCAGATAATCTTGCGAGTCTGTGTTCAATACTCTGAATGGATTTAGTACTCAAGCTTGTTTCCTGGTGGTGAACCAACTGGTCAATGGGTATATTAAACGAAGATTTCAAGTTTGTGTGTACAGATTCAAGTATCTTCTCGTCCCTTTGCTTACACAATTCATTATATATGGCAGATGACAAAACTTCTGGACATTTTGGAAATAGCCTTACAAACGTATCATATGTGACAATTGAATTGAGTGACGAGTTTGATAAAAGATATTCTTTTAAAATCAAGTCAGATTTCATTGTTTATTTTGTATTCATGATGGAACTCTTAGAGTCTATTTCATGTTATAGGTAGTGTAGTACCCAAGTCTCATTTTCAAAACAGTGAAATTCAAATTTTTGAACTTCTATGCAACCAATACTCATCAGCCCTCGAGATGTCTGCTTTGTCATACGAACCATCATCGTTCTTTGCCCAGGGATTAGCCTCAAGTGTCTCCAAACGCCTTTTCAATGATCCGGATAATTCACTCGTATTGAATATCGCACCAACAGGACGACAAGCAAAGAGAAATGCTCAACAAATCAACTACTCTGAAGAATATGTGGACGATTTCGATTTCGAAGAAACACCGTCCTCCACGATTCTAAAAAATCCTTCGAATATCCAACAACTACCAAATATCCAAAAATATTCACCAGCTCGTAATACGTTGCGGATACCTGAATTCGATAACGAACACAAAATTAGCGAGCTGACTCACAAAGCTGATGTCTTGATTCCTATCAAAGTGAGTGTGGAAAACCCAAACTCAACTCATAAAATTGTGGATTTTTTTATGTGGAATTTGAATGAAACGTTAATCACCCCTCAACAATTTTCCGAAATATTATGCACAGACTTGGAATTACCTAATTCTATGCAACAGCAAATCGCTGAATCGATTGTTCAACAAATTGAGGATTATAATTTTGTTTCTAGCTTGCAATTGCCCCCAGGAAACCCTATTGTGGTGATTGTGGATTTATCAGTAAATTTGAACAAACAGTTGTACCAAGACAAATTTGAGTGGGACTTGGCCCAAACTGAAGTCACACCAGAAAACTTTGCACATATAGTTGTATCAGATCTAGGTTTATCTATGGAGTTTAAGCCAGCCATATCTCATGCTCTACATGAAATTTTGATCAGGATAAAGAAAGAAATAATAGAAGGCTCCTATAACAACGAGATTCACAATTTGCATTTATTAAGAGGATTGATATTCGAGAGTGGCATTCGCATTGCGACTGATGCAAGCGTGCAAAATGGCAATGATCACTGGGAGCCTATCGTCGAAATGCTCTCACCAGCAGAAATTGAAAAGAGGGAAAATGAGAGAATCAGAAACTTGAGAAGATTGAAAAGAGAAAATATGAGGCGTGATTATGATGACTTCACAAGTAAGAGAAGACAAACAGCATCAAGAAGAAAGTATGATGAATTGGAAGGTACCTGGAGGGTATAAATCGAACAGAATTTCTTCGAGATCTGGTTGAAGGCTATAGTAGATAGAGGATATACTGAAATATAAAACAGACGAACCTTGTACAGTTAGTTCGGTGTGATTACCACACCTTAATCCGAATTACAGAACAACTCGAGAAATAAATGCAAACTAAGGAGAGCCAAATGTCCTCGCCTTTTGAGATGTAAAACGATTTTTGTGGGGTTTCAATAGCGTTTTGCAAATCAAGCTTCTGGGTAGAAAAATGAATGTCGCTCTTTTATTTATAATAAGTCATCAGAAATCACATCAGGTATATATCACCAGCTCATAGAGGCGTAGGATTATATTTATTTCTTGATTGAACCACCTAGATCAGATTGGTGCGGTACTTTGACAATCCTTAATATTGACAAGTCAAACCGACAACAATTCAAAGATTGTTACAGTCTTTTTCCAATTGGTTTAAACCAAGCACCGAAATTGTTTATAATAGGACCCCCACTGTTTTCATACTAATTACTTCAAAAACTAGATATTTATACAAGACAAATTAATTGGGTGATTTGAGGATAAAATAGGGCCCACTCCGTACACTTGCAAAAATACTCTAAAAAAGGCTGCATAAACCATTCCATTGTACCTTTCTATAATGCTAAGAAATATAACTTGCAAACTTAGAGGTACAAATGGAAACATCTTTTCATTACTTGCACACAATTCTATAAATCTAGACCTACAGCCACACATAGAACAACACAAATCATAATCACCCACCCGCCTCCTCTTTGATATCCCCACCAACTTCTCAGAAAATTGCAGAAAATACAACGAATCACATGCTACAGTTAGTTCGGTGTAATTACCGCACCTTTACAACCCGAACTACAGGTTCATTCTAGAAATAAATCCACACTGGGTAGAGTAAATGTCGTCACTTTTTGAGGTTTAAAACAATTTCCGTGGGATTTCAATATCGTTTTCCAAATCTAGCTTACGACTAGAGAATAAATGTCGCTCGTGGTTGGTACTCCTCTCTAGACGTAATCAACACTAGCCGGGGAGAATTAATCAATTTTATATAACTTAATTATACTATCCGCATAAAAATACAGTCTTTTTTAGATTAATTCAAACGGAGCACCAGAATTGTTTGTACTCCGAGAACAAATTAGTTCATACTAGTGATAGGGCAGACAAATAATGGAAACCACCAGTAAAATATCACCCGAAAGCTACTGGTTCTGTAGACATGCTGATGGGTATTTTAGCAAGTGTATGGAGCGGGCCCTGATTATATATATTTGATTGTAATTTCTGATGACTTAATATACATAACGAGCGACATTCATTTTTCTACCCCAACGCTAGATTTGCAAAACGCTATTTCAGCAACATTGGATTATACTTAACCACCTTAAATCTTGTATGTTTGCTTCTAAATAGATAAATAAATATACATATATAGTGAAGAATGAAGTAAATCGTAATATTGTAAATCGAATTAAGCGCTTGAGTTTTCCTTTTCAAACGGAGTACCGTCAAACATAATTTATCACATATTGGTGCGGACTAAAACAATTCCGGTAAGACGTATGAAATATTGTAAAACTCGTAGCTTTAAGCACATCCAATCAATGGCATCAATCGAGAGATACATATTTGAAAAGAATATCTGTGGAATTTGGATATTGCCCGAAGTATCAAAAGGAATTTGTTATCTGCTTGATGCTTTCGCTCCAAAGTAATGGGCATTTGTGGAGGCGTACTTAATTCGTCTATATGTTAGAATCCTATTGGTGGTCTAGTAGGCGTACTACTGTCTTTATGATACACACTATTATTTTAGTAATTAATTGACAAGTTTGATATTTGTAGATGAGTAGTTACTTCGGTTGCATGTGTGAAAAATAGGGCACGCTCGACTCACTTCAATACAGCTGAGTACGCCATAGTATCCTTTCTAGTTTTGTCTTCGTGGTTTACGTTATTTGTCGGCCACTATCCTGAATATGTATTATTTGTTGGGGTACAAACAATTTCGGTACTGGGTTGGATTGTAATGACGTATTGATATTCGATTATTTCCTATGGAGAGAGGAAGTGTTACCCAAACCTTTCTACTTATAATATAATATATTTCATTATTGCAAATTAATATTTTTATAAAGAACTATTTCAAAACATATATTGCTTCTTAATTAGATTGATTAATCATATTTGTCCAAGATGATAGATATTGTGGTTAGGCATATGTAAGATATTTGTTTTGAAGGCAGCAGAATGGCTTGAGTTATTGTTCTATTTGAATTTAATAGATATGTATGGTGTAAGGGTAGTTGAGATGGAAATAAGCAGTGTTTATTTCGTACGCAGATGCTGCATGGAATTGTTTGTATATGTTAAGTAGAAGTAGGTAAGTTTTATTTAAAATTTTATATATTGTGTGTAAGAGTTTGAATTGTTGCGGTTGGTGATTAATATCATTAGATTATATTAGGGTTAGCATGTTTATTGGGATTTATGGTATTCGGTATTTATTATTTGAGTGTTGGGATTTTGAATGGCGTGTAGGTTGTATTCTTTGTTGAAGTCAATTTGATTAATTTGGCTCAGTTGCTGAAGTTAGTCGAAATTTGGAAATAGTTTTTGTTTGTAGTTTTGCAGTGTAGTATATAATGGGAGGTATTAAGAATGTCCCTCCAGTATCTGTTTGAATAATTACGAATTTTATAATGATGTTACATGTCTTTTTTAAATTCATTCAAACCAAGCACCAGAATTGTACCCCGAGAACAAATTAATTCATATTCGTGATAGGGCGGACAAATAACGGATACCACCAGGAAAATAGCACGAGAAAGCTACTAGTGGTTCTGTAGACATGTTGATGAGTATTTTTGCAAGTGTACGGAGCGGGCCCTAGTTTATGTTCATATCACCTAATTAATTAATCTTTTATAAATATCGATTTTTTTGAAGTTATTAGTATGAAAATAGTGGGGGTCTTATTGTAAATAAATTCGGTGCTTGGTTGAAAAGAATTGGAAAAAGACTGTAAGTGGTGGATTTCATGTTTGGTACCTCGTTTGGTGAATGCTGGTATGGAACTACTATGATGTTTTGTTCGATCGCACATTTAGAACTTTAATTTTTGGAAATGTCTGTTCCTTTATTATATTGAATATATAAAAGGTGGCTTGAAAAAAAAAATACTGTAGAAATAAAGGTTACCGGTCCTTTACTACCTTTTCAAGTATTGATCGTGAGTTTGCAAAATTCTCGATTTTGGTCCGCACATCTCGTATGTCAATTCTTGAAACGGAGTAGTGTGACCTACAATAATTGGTGTAAAACTCCAATGGATTTCGAACATCGAAGTCAGTTGTTAGGAATCCAGACTGGTAGTCGAAGTTTTTGTTTGGATTTTGAGGTGAGTGGTTCATCTGTTGTTGGAAAATCTGAGTTTGAATGAGATTCTGTAAGACATCTTGAGATTTGGTATCGAGCTCCAGATGTATGTCATTCAATGGGTAGTTTTCCACTGTGATATTGTTTTCTAAACTGAAGTTAGTGATCATTTTCTCTTGCGTATCGATTTTTCGGGGTTTGATTTTGGTAATATCTTTGTATGGGTATTTTCCAGAATTAACTCCACTTGCTTTTTCTAAATATGGACCAGAACTTAGTACGGATTTAGATGAGAACATGTGTGATAAGATTTCCACTCTATTATTGAAGAATTTTATGATACGCAATAATTTCATTGCTAAATTGTTGATGAAATGGTATTGTTCGATATCTCCAAAGTCTTCAGCATTAAGTTTATATGGTGCGCAGTCAAAATCAACTCTCGGATAAATAATAGATAATGGATCGATGATAAGTAGTGACCTTGTAGGTGTGAAAATATTAGATAGCGATTTCCCTATGGCGATGAAAAATAAATAAAGGATTCTCTTTGCTGGTGCAATCTTAGAGTTAACTGATAAACTTTCACTAGGTACTATATTGAGCCACGACACCAAAAAGTTGAAAAATAAAGTTGGTGATGCATAATATAAGTTATGACTAGGATCGTTAATCAGATTAATTTCCTTGTAATAGTTATTTATATTTAGTATCAAGGGATAGGTCTCTTCACATAATTTTTGTAGAAAAACATCCAAATTTAAAAAGTCGCGAACTAATAATTCATTTGTGGTGGAAGAAATATCTTGATTTTGAATTAAAAATTTCTTAAAATTTTTCAAATCAACATGCAATTCATGTATCACATCGAATTTGTAATCTGGCATAAGAGCTGCAACTGAATGATCATAAAAACAGTTCACAAGGACGATTAACGTTGGAGGGAGTCTGTCAAAAGAAGTTGTTTCGTGTACAATTTTGTTCATCAATGAGGCGGTTCCATTCAACATTAGGCATAAAGTATCAATGGATGAATGTGCTTGTAGTAAGGTTGACCAAGAACTAAACAATGAAATTTTTGTTGGGAACTCGATGTGAATTTTAGTCATAGACTCACGCAAGTTTCGGATCAAATTTCCATAACATTTATAAGATTTTTTTGTTAGTATCTCTAAATCTTTTTTGGTGAAAGATGTCCAAATAGTACTTGAATGGGGACTATCGACGGAGTTTTGTGGATCCAGATTTCTTGATTCCTCAACTGCCAAAATTTGCATACACTTTCTTAATAATACATTGATGGAAGGATCCATGAAGAAGGAAAAGTAAACGTCAATGAGTACACTTTGGTTGTAAATAGATCGCCAAAAAGTATCAGAATTTTCAAATCTCCAGACAGGGCTATAAAGAAATGAATATTGCGTATTAGTGAGCAGCTTGAAAGCCTTACCAGAATTTTTCAAATAATTGCTCAAAAATTGGTTCTTCAATCTATCTGTTTTGGGTAACTTCTTCAAAACGACGGGTTTAATTTTTGCATTATGAAGACACGAGCCGATCTTAACTGAATGAGGTGGCGAATATGGATTAAAAATGTTGTTATGCGTTAATTCAAATAAGACATTTATAGGTGAGTTGTTTTCCAATGACACACCATTATCTTCATCTTTAGGACCTTGCGTGTGTGCATTTGAATAGTAGTGGGTTGTGAGTTTCAGATGACTATTTACCGAATTTTGGTTATTTTCTTCCGACTGGGCTCCATTGTAATCCACCATACTAGCAGGTTCATGTAATTTATTTTCATGTTCGATTTCCGATGGAACTCTCGTCGTATTGTCGGATATTGAGTTCACGTGTCGATTATAACGTATCGTCGCATTTTCAAAGCTTCCGTTGCTAGATAGTTCTAAATCCCTTTCATTATCCAGGGCATTAGACAATGGATCAATGAAATATGGGTTTTCTATAGGATACAGCGACTCTGGAATATGTGAGTTTTCATATTGTGTCAACTTAGTGAATGAATCCTTGTATAGGGCCATTCTCAAATCATTCTTGGTAGTGAAGAACTCTTGACCCATTACATTATTGGTTATGGGTGATACTAGGGCAAAAATATCTCTTGAATTATCAATCATTCTAGACGTTTCTGTTCCTGTACTACCCACAATCGAAGACTGATTCATCACATTCGATCCAGTTAATGCGTCTGGATATGTATCATCAAACTTTTGAGAATTTAACGGTACACTTTTGATTCCAGATACCAAAGTCGATTCCAGTGGATGAAACATTTGATCAGGAACAACCTTATTATAATCATTTTCCTTCTTGATATTTTGTTTGGGTTTATGTTTTGAATCTTCTGGTGGTAATTTCAGTTTCATCTCATTCTTCTTACGTATATGATCTAACTTTTCTTTGGGAAAGTCCAAATAGCCACACCGATACTTTTTCTTAACACAGTTTTGACAAGAGGGGAGCTCTTCAGTACACTTTATTCTTTTGGCTTTACAATTGGGGCAACCGTCTTTCGAGTTCTTATGAGTCCGGCGACATTTTCTCTCAGATACCCGAGCTGTAGCAGAATATGACATTGTAGTTTGATATAATGTGATGGTCAAAAAAATGGGAACATAAAGTAGCCTTAGTCACCCACTGAATGAATAGGATAAATTAGTAAGCGTATTTGAAATTACTAGTAGCTTTATCTTCTCAACATTCGATGCTGGTAGTGAGGTGTCCTGGCCCTTGTTATATGTAAAACTTTTTGATGTCAATGAACGTTCCTAGTTGCTCACGTTTCTTGTTTAAAAAAGAAGCTAGCCGTTACGTTGCAGGTATGGATTCTTGTAAAGATAAATAACTTAAAAATGACTCTGAAGCTTCTATACTCCTGAAAAACCTTCAACTTCAAAGTTCACTGATAGAAGATGATAATTTCTTCCTTTCCCCGTATTTTAGAATGTGAGACCAATTGATTTTGTTGTGTGATTTTAGGATGCACCAAGAAAAATAATAATAAATTCCATGTATTTCCTGTATATACTGGGTAATATGTAAAAAAAACGCCCTTATCATTGGAATTACAAGTTAAAGAATCAACACAATTTGTATGTGATAGTTACTGACCTAGTATCAATCTTGTACTTTGAGTCTAGACAGAAATTACCTCTTGGTAGATAGGTGTAGCTCATTTCTATTATGTCAAGTCCTAGTTGAGCTTTTCTGAGCTCAGTTTAATTATTTCCTTTTTGGGAATAGTGATGTCAATTTTAGGTGTGCGTTTATCTACACACAGTTCTGTAATTAACATGTAGGTTCAGTATTCTCCTCATTAGAATTTTTGTTGCAGTATTAATTCTACACAGTATTCAACTGAGGTATCAAGGCAAGTAAATCTTTGAAATAAGGTTCTTTTAACTTTTTGTGGCCTTCAACGAAGTGAATTTCACGTACCAGTTTCTTATTACATGGAAATTATGCAGTAGACAAATCAAATCAGTTATAGACTATAATCAGGTGAAGTATTTTCCCAATTCTGTAATTCTATGAGATGCCTCATGGTAGGTCTTCCGTGCGGGCAGTTCCAAGGTTTTTCCAAACCATTCAAGTTCGTTATGACTTGCAGCATCCTCTTGCTTGATAATGGCTGGCCTATCATTATACTGCTGCGGCATGCCCTCATTGCTAATATACTTCTAATCTTTGAACATTTGACAAGTTTGGTATTAGTACTAGTATTTATGAGGTTTATTAATTCATGAAAATCATTCTCGTCAAAAATTTGTTTTTTCAGAACTGGCATAGACAATAGTTTAATTCGTGAACCGGGTACTGTATCCTTGTCATCGACAACAATTTCAAAACCATTTGATCTAAATATTTGTTGGTTCTCGATTACTAACATTTCATCAATAATACTCAATTGAAGTTTTTTGGGGGCTATCAAGCGCTGTTGCTCAATTTGAAACTCTCTATTTAATTTCTCAAAGTTGTACTTCTCGTCACTTGCATGCTGATCAAGAATAAATAAATTATGATCATTTAATGATACAAGGATAAATCCCAAGTTAAATTGACCGATCAACTTCATTTCCAAAAAATCTCTCTTGGATATTATATATGATAATTTCTGCTCTTGCTCTTCCACGCAATTAATATTATCTATAACCACCCTGTTGGGAGATTCATCTTTTCTCGAAATACTGCAGTCGGGTTTTGGATATCTGAGATCTTTGGTATTTATACTAACTACCAAATTCTTAACTATTTCTCGTTTTTGCTTCTTGTTTCCATAGACTTGTATTTCTTTTTCGTTTCCTATATTAACATCCATATACTCACTTGGTTTTTCTGGAAAAAAATTGGTACCATAGCCATCATGATTATTCCCACAACACACATCGGATGATGGATCTGTTGAGGTATAAGAAAAAGATTCCAGGACTGTTTGCTCATTAGTAAACAAAAGGGCTCTCTTTTTTCCACATATTTGATTATCTGGTTCATTATTCGTATAAAGAGCTTTTTCCGTCTGATCAGAACTGTCCGAGACGAATAATTGCCCATTTTTGTCTTCGAAAGCACCATTTTCTTTACATGCCACTTTTGAATTCGAAGTACTAGGCATCACGAGCTCGTTAGAACTTTTTTTGATCATTTCCAGTCGTGAAAGCAAAAATGAATTGGGCAAACATGATGATTTAGAGCCATTGATCAGATCACTTTGTTTCTCCATCTGTTTTAAAAGTCCAACTTCTCTTTGCTGGAATGTGGGAGCTAAATCGACACTTTCGTTAATATCTTTTTCAGAGTCTGGAGTTGTTGCTTTTGTCAAAACTCCGGAGGAAAGTGAATCCACTGAATTTCGGTGTTTCTGAGAGTCGTGAGAGCCTTGACTAAGTACATTCCTTTCACTAGAACTTTTTGGAACAACAATGTCCAGTAATTCAAAATATGACATTATCTGTGCTCTTATTAATTCCAAAACTTTTACTTCTTCGCAAATGAATATCAAGGTTTTGTTAGGTATCACGTTAACATCAAGAATATTTGGATTGATTCTCAAATTCAATATAAAAACTGGAAATTGTAGATGATTAAATTGCTTATAGCAGTCATTGATGATCTTTTGTAGTTTTTTGTGGACCACTGGCCTCTTATTTATAAATAAATACTGTCTGTCCAGAACAGACCTTCCCATTCCAAAGGAGTGGTTAGAGATATAGCCATCGATTTCGATATTATCATCGATTTTTGTATTTATAGGATGTAGGCCCCTGATACCACTAGATCCAAACACTGTAAGCATGTTGTCCAATATTGTAGATCTTGGCCCTCCTCTACTGGACAACACTTCATTTCTTTTAGTAGTTATGTTGATCACAGTGAACTTAATTTCGGGATGAATTATAACGTAGTTTATTAGAAAATTTACTGCCTTGTGAAACTCTTTTTTTGAATTTTTAAGGAAGTTTTTATATCTTACTGGGAGATTCACAAAAATTTTAGAAATTAGTATTGAGGTACCTTTCGATGATAGTCCGATGTGTTTTTCCTCGTGCTTTTTTAAAGTTCCTAAACTATCAAACTCAAGTTCATGTATTCTGGGATATTCATCTTTAGTACTGGTCGCTATTTTAACATTTTGTGAAATAGAACATATGGAATTCAATGCTTCGCCTCTAAAACCCAACGAATTTAAATGATTCAAATCTCGTAGCTCGCATATCTTAGATGTGTGGCTTCTCAAGCACACTGACGGGAAGTCTTGTGGGTCGATACCATTACCATTATCAACAATTGATATCAGATCAATGCCATAGTTTTTGAAAATCAACTCAACTTTTGAACTATTTGCATCAATAGAATTTTCAACTAGCTCTTTGACTATTGACGTCAAATCTATAATAACTTGACCTGATGTGAGACGATTGACCTCATTGGACGAAAGATTAGTTATCATTGGTGAATCAAGTGTTGTTCAACCCACTAGTGTAACTAAAACGCGTCCTTGTTGTCTAACCTGTATATTGCCCAACATGTGATGATGAGAAAATAACATCGTTATCCAGCAACTTACAACCCACAATTAACAGATGCTAGCAGGTAGATGAAACTATTAACATCAAAGTCATTGATTTTTACTCTCAAAGAATTTTTACAAGTGTGGGTCAATCAAATATTGTATCATAATCGCATCTATAAGACTGATCTGTTTGATGAGGTTAGAGCATTCAACCTCCCTATTTATAAAAATCGAAATCCAGATATTTCTGACTATTTAGACAAACTATTCAACAATTTTTTACGTAACGTTTTGATAACTCGGACTGAAAATGATGAGAATTACAAAAAAGGTTATAGCGGGTTAGATCAAATTCTGGTTATCATATATAATACAAAAAGTAACAATATCAAGAGAAAATATGTGCTACATTTCAATGATCTAATTTTTAATTTGGGGGATACCTTAGATAATATATTGGAGAAGCTGGTGGATAATTCTTCCAGTATCGAAGTATCTAATTTGTCTTGGAATGAGATATATGCCCAATATAACTCAATTATGTTTCTGCATATTGGAGAACTTAAAAATAGTAAACATCTCGACTCAAAAACAGGACACGGTTATCACTCAGTTGTAACCAACCATGAAGAAAATGACCTTTTCTTCAAAGTTATTGTCGAATTGGAAAAATCCATTGACCTTGTGGGTTCAGATTGGATTAGATTGAACCAATCCACAAAAAATACCCAGATCCTAAAATATATTCCAATAGGCGAAGTTAGTTTTGGACTCATCAATTTCGATCTCCACAATGAATATTATTGAATAAATATCACGAAACCCCATTATTCAATCCAAATACTATCTTCAATTTCTCATATACGAAATAGGAGATAGAAACTGCAGGTGCCACCTTTGCAAGATTTGGTACCAATCCCTTGAATAAGCCTGGGTATCCTTCTCTAGCAATTGTCTTTCTGAATACATCGCCAAGTCCGTCATAAGTGTATGGATGGGCATAAGTGCCCTGAGCTTGTAGTCTAGTTCTCAATAAATTGATTGGATAAACCACGGTGGCACCAAAGGATCCTGAAAATGCACCCAAACCTAAAACCATATAGTTAGGTAAAATGACTTCTTCTTCTCGAACACCAGTTAGCGAACTTTGCCTCTTAATCAACCAATTCTTTATAGTAGAGAAAGTGCCTAGATCCAATGCGGCATAGGGAAAAATTCCACTAGTTCCCACGAAGATACCACGATAGAAAATACGGAGACCACCATCTCTGTATAAATCCTTTGCAGTTTGAAACAATAGGGCATTACCTTTCAATGACGAATCCAAATTAGAGCACTGGAGTCTAAATTTCAATGTATCAATTGGGTAAACAAAAAATTGAGATACCACACCCCCTATCCCTCCAGATAAGTATGTGGAAGTTTTCGATAATTTGGAAGTATCATCAATTCCCTCGATGGTTGCTAAAAATCGCTTAGATATTTCAAATGAGCCAAATTTCATTGCTGATTCAGGAAACACTTTGAGTACATTAAGTCCATTACCCACATAAAATGCTTTTATACCACCTTGTTTCCAAATTGTACGTGCAGCCTGGATGATTGGTGATCTGATCGTTTTGTGTGCCCCTCCTGCCTCAGAGGCAGCTTTTTTTGCAGCTGCTTGAGCTGCTTCCATGGTTCTTCTTGATTCTTCTATAGCTTTTTTGGAAGCACCATTACGTATTTGCTCTGAAATTTGCGCTTTTGAGTTCAAAATGATTGAGGATAAATCTGTCCTTGCTATCAAAAATACCTTTATTCTGTCAAATGGTGCTGTGCAAGTTCTTGAGACTACACCTGCTAATCCTCCTGCGAGAAAAAACCCAATACCATTCAAAAACTGGTTTATTAAGGTGACATCACCATCAGAGGAGATATCCAATTCTTCAACAATAAAAGAAAAGGCTGTCCTGATTCTAGAGCCATCCAATCTAGGCATCAAAATAAGAAAATCACGGAACTCATCGTAAGTTATGTAACCATCATTCTTGAAATCGATATGCTTAAAAAGTAAATCCACATTATAATCAGTAGGTTTCAAATT
The DNA here is from genome assembly GCA_030561385.1 of Suhomyces bribrorum. Classification (NCBI taxonomy): domain Eukaryota; kingdom Fungi; phylum Ascomycota; class Pichiomycetes; order Serinales; family Debaryomycetaceae; genus Suhomyces; species Suhomyces bribrorum. Next base: position 57,593 of record JAKTXG010000034.1, on the reverse strand, counting down.
TAGTGTCTTTTTCAAATAATAAACGAAGTCTGTCTTGTTTAATTTCCCGTCATTATCCTGATCAATTTTATTAAAACCCTGTAATATTTGGTCGTCGGTTTGAGAAAGGTATGCCTTAAAATCATTGAAATCAATAACCTTGTCTTTGTTTGAATCGAATGCGTTGAATATTGTTTGTGTTAATTTAGAATTGTTACTTATTGGATGATTCAAATTATGCAATGCCACTTTGAAATCGTGAAGAGTGATTTCTCCTGATTTCTTGATATCTAGTTTTTTGAATAGAGACTCGTAATCGTCAGGTTTCGACGGTTTTACTATCTGCAATTCTTCATGCGTTGAATGTTCATCGTAGGTATCGTAAGCCGATTCCGACGTAATTGTAGAATATTTTGCCATTTTATATATGTTATAAAGACTTATTCCTGAAACCTATTTGTTCTTTATATTTACAATTGATGATGAAAAAGTGGAGTGGATTTTTTTCGGAAATTATCTTCCTCTAAATCGAAAATTGGTATTGGTTGAGTTTGAATTGTTCACGTCTATATTTCGAGAACTATTATATTTCGAAGCCGGTTTTCACTTATCAACTGTCGACAACCTTGAATAAGAACATGTAGCTAAATATATACTATGAAAAAAGTCTGCGTAAGCTTTATTTGTTGCCTTTTTATTTGTTCTTACCACGGTCAGGTGACCGAAAAATGCTCGCTAAGGTTTACTCTTGACGGCCAAGGCAAGATACCAGAACTAAGTTGTACAGCAGTATCGTTTAAAACAACTTATGAGTTGGCGACTTCTACTGGATACTTTACGCCTATTATACATTACGTGAAAAAAGAAAAGGTTGTCTGTAGAAAATTGAATCTAAAAATCTGATATATTCCTTTCAGTTGTGCTAAATGATAATAAGCTGCTATGTGGGGAAAAACTAGTATTGTTGTTGTCCATAAACTAGATTTATAAATCATGAACTAAAACATTTTTTAAAAAACATTTGTTCGCTGCACTACCTTTTTTCGACACGTTAAAAAATTACGATGGCACCAAAAGTAAGGAAAATAAGGTGTGATTGAAATTCAGAGATCAAGATGTCAGTTCAGATTTTAGGAGATCAAGCCACGGAAGAAAGGGCTGAGAATGCTCGTATGTCTGCATTTGTGGGTGCCATTGCCGTCGGTGATTTGGTTAAATCAACTTTAGGTCCAAAAGGAATGGATAAGTTGTTGCAAAGTTCCTCAGACATTGGAAGATCAATGATCACCAACGATGGTGCAACTATTTTGAAATCGATTCCATTAGACAATCCAGCAGCTAAGGTTCTAGTTAACATTTCTAAGGTCCAAGACAACGAAGTGGGAGATGGGACTACTTCGGTGACTGTGTTGAGTGCAGAATTATTAAAGGAAGCTGAGAAATTAATTGAAAAAAAGATCCATCCACAAACAATCATTGAGGGTTATAGAATAGCAAGAGACGTTGCTTTGGAAGCTTTGGAAAAGGCTTCTGTAAACAATGGAACCAATCCAGAATTATTCAGAAAAGATTTGGTGAACATTGCCAGGACTACTCTTTCCTCTAAAATTTTGTCTCAAGATAAGGAATTTTTCTCTAACTTAGCAGTTGATGCTATATTAAGATTAAAAGGATCTACTGATTTAAACAATATTCAAATCATAAAGAAAGCAGGTGGTAAATTATCTGATTCTTTCTTAGATGAAGGTTTTATATTGGAGAAAAAATTTGGTATAAGTCAACCAAAAAGGGTTGAAAACGCAAAAATTTTGATTGCAAATACTTCCATGGACACTGATAAAGTCAAGATTTTTGGTGCTAAATTTAAAGTTGATTCTACTGCCAAATTGGCAGAATTGGAAAAGGCCGAAAAGCTCAAAATGAAAAACAAAGTTGAAAAGATCAAAAAGTTTGGTATCAATGTGTTTATCAACAGACAATTGATTTACGACTACCCTGAACAATTATTTACAGACTCGAAGATCAATTCGATTGAACATGCTGATTTCGATGGTGTTGATAGGTTAGCTCTTGTGACTGGCGGAGAAGTTGTCTCTACGTTTGATCACCCTGAAAAAGTCAAATTAGGATACTGTGATTTGATTGAGGAAATCTTAATTGGCGAAGATGTATTCATAAAATTCTCCGGAGTCGCAGCAGGAAAGGCATGTACCATTGTGTTGAGAGGTGCTACTGAACAAGGGTTGGATGAAGCAGAACGTTCTATACATGATGCGTTATCCGTCTTGTCCCAAACAACTAAGGACACCAAAACATGTTTAGGTGGAGGTTGTTCAGAGATGATTATGTCGAAGGCTGTAGATCAAGCTGCTGCCAATGAAACAGGAAAAAAGGCATTGGCCATTGAAGCTTTTGCAAGAGCATTGAGGCAATTACCCACAATTTTGGCTGATAATGCCGGATTTGATTCCTCTGATTTGGTTACTAAATTGAGATCTGCGATCTACAATGGAATGACAACCTCGGGCTTGGACTTATATAATGGTGTTGTTGCCGATATGAGAGATATGGGTATCGTAGAATCATTCAAGCTTAAAAGAGCAGTGGTGTCATCTGCAGCTGAAGCCTCAGAAGTGTTATTAAGGGTTGACAACATCATACGTGCTAAGCCCCGTACCGCTGATAGAAATAATTGAGTAATGTATAACCACATCATTTCTGACAAATTGTAACCAATTGCAAACAAGCTTTGGTTCTCGTCAATTATCCATACATATTTGAAATTTCATCAACATGCAGTAAATCATAGGGGCCGCTATTCTACGTAATATTAAAATTCATTATTCTCGCTCTTGTGTTATGAAAATTCGAATAATGGCTGAGCATACACTTCAGTGGCGCAATTAGTCTTCATCAATCCACTGAATGGGCAGTTTAGCCTGAATTGTTAGTATGTAGAAGCACATCGTGTATATACAGTAACTTCTAGTTTACCTCTGGTTCCAAAAGGGAACTCAATTGTTGGGCGAACTTGTATTTTACCTCAATTATAATTTGAAGATTAATCTACTATTACGTTTTGAACAATTCACTTCAAACATCAATTGCACATTCTCCGACGAGCCCCTGAAATACAAAGATCGATGAGGTGATGCGGTGCAGACCTTCTCCTCTCCCTTGCATCGACGTCACTCACTTGTGGTATAGAATATTGATTATGTACAGGATGGCTATTTATTGTTACACTCCTATTTTCGAAATCTCTGTATTCCACACACTGTGGAGTCGTCAATTGTATTCGATAATATCATAACACTATTTCACTTTCCGATTATGACAAACTACCTAGAAAATAGTGGTCCATAACTGTGTGGACATGCGTTTGCATGCAGATAGTAACTATTATGCGGGACAGGATAAACGAACTTTGGACTATAGCGATTGGGTTTCTTTTTATAATGGAATGTGAAATTCAGTTCAGGGCTGTAGGGACACATGGGCAATCAATTGAGAAATCTGACTATAAAAGCAAAGTCAATTGCTATTGATTAATATATACAATTCATCAATTAATCAATTAATTACAAATTACTACATTGAAAATGGTTTTCGGATTCGGTAACGACGATAAGGACAACAAGCACCACAACAGAGACAGAGATAACAACGATTCCTATGGATCATCTAACTCTGACTCCTACGGTTCATCAAACACCGATTCCTATGGATCATCGAACTCAGACTCTTACGGCTCCAAGAGTAAAAATGATTCATACGGCTCCTCCAACTCAGACTCTTACGGTTCTTCCGGTAGAGATAACTCCGATTCTTACGGTTCTTCTAACTCAGACTCTTACGGTTCTTCCGGTAGAGATAACTCCGATTCTTACGGTTCTTCTGGCAGAGGTAACAACGATTCTTACGGTTCTTCTAACTCAGACTCTTACGGTTCTTCTGGCAGAGGTAACAACGATTCTTACGGTTCTTCTAACTCAGACTCTTACGGTTCTTCTGGCAGAGGTAACAACGATTCTTATGGTTCTTCTAACTCAGACTCTTACGGTTCTTCTGGCAGAGGTAACAACGATTCTTATGGTTCTTCTAACTCAGACTCTTATGGTTCTTCTGGCAGAGGTAACAACGATTCTTACGGTTCTTCTAACTCAGACTCTTACGGTTCTTCTGGCAGAGGTAACAACGATTCTTACGGTTCTTCTGGCAGAGGTAACAACGATTCTTACGGTTCTTCTAACTCAGACTCTTACGGTTCTTCTGGCAGAGGTAACAACGATTCTTACGGTTCTTCCAACAACAGAGATGACTACTAAATTGGTTCATTTTATATCTATATAGCTTTCTATGTATGACATAGTGGATGAACGGAAATGAATTATCTAATGTAAAGGATAATAAGCGTATTAATATGAGGGCTGCCACAGAAGCTCAATTCTCATAAACCCATGAATAAAATAAATCATGTTTTAACTAACTAAGACATACAATCATCTAGTTAACCTATGCTTGTAGCCAACGAAAAATTCAGGAATGCAAACAGTAATCAAAGTTACTGTTAGTTAAAGTTACTGTTGTAATGGTGCGTATAGGATTTGCGTAACATATTTCCGCTTGTATCTCACCACAGATGCAACGGCTAATGTGTTATGCTTAATACTTGTAGTTGCTAAATGATTCAAAACCACATGATTTGGTATAGGTAAAGCACCCGAATTGTTATCTTTGTCATTGGAGTTGAAATTGTTCAATATTACATTTTCCAAATGTGGGGGTAATTGAGGAGGATGGAGCCAGGCTTGTTGTTGGCCATTTGAATTTTTCGCTTGCTTATCTATTGCCACATAATATTGTTCCATTACCTTGGGGTCGGTAAATATTGGAGGTATATCATTAATATATTGAAAGGACCTTTGGATGTTTTCATCCGCATCGATATCATCATGATACCTAGAGTAACCGTTTCCCATATCGTCATCATCATTTGTCAATCCCCACATTGAATCAGTCCGATTGGCAGGTCTAGAAATTGACGATTTACGACTGTTGGGACGTTGTGGGGCTTGTTTCTTTTGTTCCACGTCTTTTTCATCTTCAACCAAATTTTGCTTTTCTTGACCCTTATGTGCCTCGATATGTTCTGGCGTTACTTCAACATAATTAACAAAATTTCCCATTTGATCGGTGGCAGTAGGAAGAAAATCAGAGAAACGAAGTTCATTATCTATCACAAACCTAAAGCGGTGGGTTCCCACTGGTAATCCCAAAGTGATGGAAAAGTTGTTATCTGCTTGTTTGGTCAAACCAATCATTTTTCTCCATCCTGTAAATGAACCAGTAACGTATACTTTTTCACCTCCTTGAACCCACTTGATATCCACAGGCACCGTCTGATTTGGGTCTATTTGAGGTGCTGCAGCTTGGGGTTTTGCTGAATTTTCCGCTGCTTGGTCGGGTTTTCCGGTTTCATTTTGATCTTGAGACTGAGTGGACTGTGCAAGTTGAGTGGAAGACTGATCAATATGCATTCTGTCATCTTCTTTGTTACTTTTTTCATCTATATTCATACGATCCAAGTCGATGTCATCATTAAGAAGTAAAGTAGACTTTCTTCTTTGCGGTTGAACATCATGTTGTTCATCTTTAATGCCATCGGGTTTATTTACCGCCGAAACATCAACCATCGAAACGTCTTTTGTACCTGAATCACTATCACCGTACATTGATAGATAGTCGTAAATTCTTATGGAGAAATTACTTGATTTATTTGGATATTTGCTCTGCTGTGATCTCTTTTAAAAGCTTCTTCACTCTATCCACTCAAAAGTTTGTTTATAGAACTCGTATATTACACTGTGATTTGCAATTGAATATTGTATCTATTTTAGATTCGAAATGAATGAGTACACAATTTTTGTGGCCGTTAGTGATTAAGAGTTGTATCGAAGCACGAAAGTATATCTACCAAGGCTAATATTAACTTCCTCATCATCATTGGGCTTTTGGGGCGACGCCCACCTCATGTGTGTGTGTGAACCAAAAAGAAATCAGTGACAGGGGGCCCGCCCTCGCAGCTTCTAAATGGAGGGTAATTTGACTCTTCAGGTACTCTACGATGGGACTCTGGGGTTCAATTGACACTACATATTTCTTTCGGATGTTAGGATGTTTACTTCCTATATGGAACAGTGAATATCACTCATAATTTTAACCTGTCACGTCACCCATTTTGAGTTTGATGTCACTCAATGTAGAAGTTAGAAAGTCAAACACTCCAAATCACTACTTTTTTGCTTACAATTGACACTGTGTTGCACAAGCTTATGATGCTTTAATATTGTCTAGTTTTTCTCGTCAGTGGCTCTAATATCTACAGCAGTAACCAAAAAAAAATCATATATTGGATCATTTGGCATCTATGATTGAAGTTTCTTATGATTCTGTAGTACCTTCGGTGCCCCTTATGAACTAAAAACTTGAATATTCTGTAGTAACATATTCAGATCAAGTTCAACTTGCATTCTTCAAAATATTGACATTGGTGGAAATTGCATGGTAAACCAATATCAATACAACAGAAGCAAAGCCAAACGACAAGGTGATGGTATTTAATTGGTCGTCGGTAATCATGACTGTGTATTCGTTGTGATCTCTAAACCGTGTCAAGATCTTTTGTTAATGGAAATATAAATAAGTGGTAAATACACTACCATTAATCTAATCAAGTGATGATTGCATCCCTTGCAACTATTGCAATACTATTGACGAGTTATGCTTGGTACTCTAAGATGGAAACTTTTTCGAAATTCCTCTGCTCTTATTCATAGCCAAAAACTAATGTATAGTTCTCCAGCGGAAAAATCATTCATATTTAAAGTCAAACAGGAAGAAATGAACTCTTCTACACATTTGCCTGAATGGAAAAAGAGAGATATTTCCCACAAAAAGAGATATGGTTCTTGGAACCCAACTAGAAAATTGTCGAGGCAGCAAATGAATGATTTGCGTAATCTAAGCTCCCAAATGCCCCATTTGAAAACGATCGATTTAGCAAAGCATTATCTGATATCTCCAGAAGCTGTTAGAAGAATATTGAGTTCTAAGTGGATTCCAAATGAAAATCAAGAGCAGAATCTTCTCGAAAGAGCAGAAAGACGTAAGGGGGAGAGTCGAAATATGAAGCAAGTTGTAGCTGATGAGATTAAAAAAAGCCACTCAAGGTTACTGCATGGTAAAAGCATGAGTCTACAACATTTCAAGTTCGAAACTAATGACAAAAAGAAAGATGAAATACCCAAATATCATGGTAATACAGGTAGCCATCGGAAGAACAATAAAAAAATAAGGAACAAGCATCAGGGCCATTCATCCTACAGCATAAGCGACATTATAGATTAATTTGTTTTTGGCATCAAATTTGAACACATTTTCTACATCTGTAAATATTTATATAGTAAGTGTGGAGTTTTTAATATTTTTGAATTCATGAAAAAAGAATATAGGATTAAAGATAAGAAGCATTATAGTTTAATTAGTCATTTGTAATGGCGTGAGGTAACACAAGTTATTTGCTTACTACAACTTCAAATGTTTTTATTGAGGATATGTGGCCAAACGCAAACAATGCAAAAAATTTTAAAAAAAAGAATTATTTTAAAATTGTCAAACATTGATCTTCCATAATTGAAAATCACTAGTCGAACAAAAGAATATATCAACAAACCTCTCTAGCTTTCCAATGAAACCAAAGAACTGTTAAATATGATGCAGATTCACTTATATCCTGCATATAGAACAAGACCGAGGCATTAGCCCCATACTTGTCATGTCCAAAGAGGAAATGTTACATACACCATAATGGTTCCTCTACTTACCATACCCGAGACAGCATACGATCCAAGTACATATTCAAGACACTCCAATAGGGGTAAATCGCAATTGTTGAAGTATTTGTTAAAGTTGACCAATGGATCAGCCCTTGGATTAACATTAGCATACATTCTTGGCTTATTCGTGATCAAACCATTATTAGAAACCAATGCATCACGAAGGCTTGAAGTTCTTGAATTTTTCCGGCGCCGGTTGAGGGACTGCTATCTTAACTTGGTGGGACGGGTTAGCCATATTCCTATCGTTGGAATAAAGAAGAATGGAAAGGTGTATGCTGATGCCATCATACAAACAGACGATTCCTTTTTAGATAGAACCAGATACAAGAGCCAACAAGACAGAGATGAGGAGCTCGAAAGGACTGATAAATTAAGACAAGGTATTCTCTCTGAAAAATTAGCTAAACTTTCTGACTGTTTGAATGAATGTGAACCGTATCTGTCTACGGAAATTCAACATTATGGAATCGTCAATTATACTTTGAAGGAATTCCAAAACCGATCAGATCTTATCTACTTCAATACTTCCGATTTATTCAGTGGTCAATTACCCGGAGATACTAAAACTAGGAAAAGAAATATTGCAGTCGACACCAAGAATGAAATACGGCAGATTAAGGGTCTATTTATGAGTGGTCAAATCTGAGTATGAGGGAACTTTCATCTAAATTTATATAATAACCAGTAGTTAATACTATGATTAGCTCGAAATGGCACAATATTTCGTAGAATTGTGAAATGTCCTTTTGTCACCAAGTTGGTGCGAAAGTATAAGAACACACAAGGACTTAGTAGTATTAACAATGGCCAGAGCACATATTGATGAAGACGATTTTGAATCCGAAGGTACACTAGATATAGCAGCTAAGGACGTACCAAGTGAAGAGGAAGAAGAAGAAGAAGAAGAAGAAGAGGACGAGGAGGAAGAGCTAGAAGACGAACCGGACGAAGATGATGGTCAGTTGAAGAGTGAAGACGAATCATCTGCTTTGAGCGATGCTGACGGGGCATACAGTGATATAGATGATGCAGAAGTTACTGGAAGAGTGGATGGAATCTACACCGATGAAGAGCCTGTGTTGAGTGATGGAGAAGATTACAAGATCACCGACCCCGATGAAATGGACGATAATCTTGATTTGAAAGATGATGAAGAGGACGAAGATGCCAAAGAAGCACCTAAGCAGCTCAATATAAAGGCCAACGCTAGAAGATCTGTACCCAGCAAGTCACCCAGAGAGACTAGAAAAAGACAATTGACATATTATGAGGAAGATGAGGACGACGATAAAAACGACGAAGGAGACGAGGACGATGATAAATTGGCTGGCAATCGTAGAACGAAAAGACAGGCACGGAAAGTCCAGCCACAGGAGCTTGATGCAGACTTAATCTTGACTGATGAAGAACAAGAGTATAACCCTCATGCCAATCCTGATGTTTCCAAGATGACGGAGCGTCAACGGGCAAGGTACATGGAAGAAGAAAATGGAAAGACGTTGGTAGCATTAGGCGAAAATCTCAAGGTGGAGAAGAAGAAAAAATCTAATAAAAGGAAAGAAACAGAAGAAGAAGCAAAATTAAGGAAAGCAGAGAGTACTAGGCGTCGTCAAGATTACAAAAACAAGCAAGATGAAGAGGAAAAGCGGGATACTCTCAACAAATTGTTGAAGAGAAGAGCCACCAAGACACGCGCAGTGGAAGATAAAGAAGGAGCCACCGAAACCAAAGCATTGTTGAAGGCAAGGAGACCCACCATACAACATCCAGCATTATTCAGGTACGTTTCGAATATAACTACCCTTGCAGGGAATGCGACCTTACTGATGAACAAATAGAACTGTTTTACTGTTCCGTTGTAACCAACTTGTTAAGGTATATATGAAATAAAAGTGTCAAACAGATTATTTGAGAAATCAAAGCCCATGTTGCACTATATGTGGCAATAGATCCAGTAACTCTTTTTCTTGAGCTCATTATGGTAGTATTTTAGAGTAGAAATTTCGACCATATTGAACTTTTTTCTGCTGAGCTAACCCTTTTCTGAGGCGAGACACATTAACTGTCATACATCACTAGTTACACTTAATATCACTAGAACGGAGTCGAGTGGACTTGTTGAATTTTACAACCTGGCCTTGACATGAATGGAAATTTAAACATGATGAATATGGGGATGAATATGGGGATGAACAACCAGGGAATGATGATGAACAATCAAGGTATGGTGATGACTCCCCAACAACAACAGTCAATGCTACAACAGAATCAATCACAGCAACAACTACAACAACTCCAGCAGCACCAGCAGCAGCAGCAACTACAACAACCACCCCAAGTTCCCTTACAACAACAGGGAGGACCGCAACCCTCAGGGCCTGAAAACGTTCAACAACAGATGTTTAACCAAAACCCAGCCGCATTTGCAGCTGCCCAACAACAACAGAGGTTGTCTATGAGTGGTCCCTCGGGAGTCAGTCCCGTTCAAATGAACGGAATGCCAATAAATCACCAACACCCAATATTGAATCAACATCAGCTCCAACAACAGGCCCAACAGGCCCAGATTCAATCCCAACAGGGAAGACCAGCCATACAGAGAGCAACAACGTTTCAACAGGTTGGGGCAGGCTCAAACAAGGGTGGAAACCAGTTCGCTACCCCTCTCTCGGCACCTTCAGCACCCATGGCCAATGGCATCTCAGGTGGAGAATCACAGGGCCATACTCCCCAAATGGGTCAACAACCACACCCTCAATCTCAACCAACACCTCAAAATGCTCCACAAGGCCAAAGCCAAGGGCAAAATGGGCCATTCAACCATGTACCAGTATCGCAGCAAATAGAAAATGGCACTCAAAAACTGATCGGTACTGGTCCAGGTAATGGAACCCCCTTAACGACCCAACAACCGAGCTCGCAGCCGAGGACTGGTCCTCATGCTAGCATAAATGGAGCCAACCACCCTGGACAAGCATCCATGGAAAACTTAAAAAAGGGAGCTGGAGCCCAATCCCCACTTCAAAAACCAGGCATTGGACCAGCATCTGCACCTGTGGGAGGAGTAACTACTAAAACCCAGGAGCAACAACAACAGCAGCAACAGCAACAATTGCAAAATGAATTAAACACCCGTCTATTGAAACGAAACCTAGGAAATTCAGGTGCAATGAGGATATTGGATATAGTAGAACAATTATGCAATGAATCAACAGAAAACTTGTCAAGTATAGAATACTGGAATCGAGTGATATCCTCTTATTTTTTGCCAGCATCCAGATTAAGATTCACCACCGCACCTACTCAACCCTCGTCTCCAGGTGAAGGTGAGGCCAACAATAACCCTTATGAGTTGGATTATAATGTTCTTAAAGGTACCCCAAGACAGTTTGAGTTGAATACTATGACGGCGCCCAGATTTTTTGTCTCCAACGTTGTCCAAGGAAATATTGCAAAATTTTCTATATCATTACCTGGAATGAGATACCAGGTGATGAATAATGGCTCAATATTTATAATTTCCAAATCTTCTTTCCAGTACATTTACAAAGATGGATCAATATCAACAATTCAAGGTAATGTCAAAATTTTGATGAATCGAGAATTAAAAATTGATTGGATTGATTGTAATTGTTTAAATTATCTGGGATCAATGAGTCATAGTGGTCTAGAAAAAAAATGGAACGAGTTTAAATCAGATATGAAGAAAAGCAATGGCACCGATTTCATAAAGTTTGTTTATAATTCTTCGGAATCCGTCAAAAATTCGTATGATTCAGGAATAAATGAACATTCGATGAGAATTTTGAAGATGAGTGATGTGATGTCGAATTTGAGATCGTTGATGGGATTTTCAATTGTCAATAATGTCAACTCTCCTTTAAAAGCTTTGGAAGTATTCATGACAACAAATAATCAGCAATTTGCTGCAGGAGGAGCTGGCCAACAACCTGCAAATCAATTCTCCACTCATCAACTCATGATGAATAATCAAAAAATGAACAAACAAATGTCACCTTCTCCAGATAATGCCTTGGATGATAAGAATTCGTTAAAAAAGAGAAAAATGAGTAATGCCATGAATGCTGGCAGCCCATTGGTATCCGAGCAAAATGTGAAGCGAAGAAAATGATATTGTGATACTAAAACCAGGTAAAATGAACATCGAAATAATTTTTTGGCTAATATTTAGCTTCTAAATAGCTTCTTAATAGACAAAGTTTCAACTTGTGTGTACCACATATCCAAAATTCGAAAGTTGGACCGAAACGACAAACCAAGGGTCGAAACTATCCGGATCAAAGAAACAAGTTGAAAGAAATACTGTTAGTGATTCAAACGACCTGGCTACGAAGTTTTTATAAATTTACTCTAAATTATCTCCAAAAGTAGAAAGAATAATGTCTAAATTGCCCTTAATACTAATGTAATAAGATCACGTGATTAGATATCAAACTAATGAAAGTGCTAGTGCTGAAAGGTATCAAGAACGGTGATGGCTAAGTCTAACATTCCACCAGCAGAATTAGCATGGACTTTCTGAAACCGCTTTCCGAGTTGATAAGACCCAAAAATTTGAGCCAATTCATCGGACAAAAACACCTTATCAATAAAACAAACGGAGCAGTCACCAATTTCTTCAGATTAGGATATTTGCCGTCAATGGTTTTATTTGGACCGCCTGGGGTGGGGAAAACGACCATAGCATCAATAATAGCTAATGAAGTTGGGTATGTTTTCGTTGAACTATCTGCTACTGATAGCACTGTTGCCGATTTAAAAGAATTACTGAAGAATATAAGACTTGAGAATAGGGACCGTTCAAAGGCCACTGACCCTTTGAGGGTTGTGGTTTTTATAGATGAAATCCATAGATTCAGTAAAACCCAACAAGACTTTTTGTTGCCTTACGTGGAAGACGGGTCGTTTGTGTTTATTGGTGCTACAACAATCGACCCTAAGAAACGGATTAGGAGAGCGATCTTATCTCGATGTCAATTATTTGAACTTCATCCATTAACCAAAGAAGAAATTAGGGAAGTTGTTCTAAGGGCAATTTTGGCCGAGAATTACAAGAGGAGTCTTAAGAAACTTCGGCCTATGTCATACAATGATCAGTGCATTGATACACTAGTAAGTAAATCTGATGATACCAGGATGGTTGTCAACTTAATAGAGTTGATAGGAACTATTTATACAGATACAGAATATTTTTTTAATGAAAGCAACGAATCTAAAACTGATCCCATAATTATTGATGCTTCTATTTTGACCAAATCGATCAATTCAGTGAGAATTTTGAAATCTGGTATCTGTGACATCAACAACGAATTTTTATTTAAGGAGTTATTCGCCTCGATAGAAAAAGGTAATCATTTGATGAATTCTGACTTCTCAGTCAAAACTGGTACAGAAACACTGCTTCAGAATAATGACGATGAAAAGTACAATCTTACCAATAATAATTTGTTCATGGATTCTTTCAAAAACACCAAGTTTAATATGAGTGACATCAACTTTGAACATATACAGCAGATGCAGATATCAGATGACAGTGACCTCGAAAGTGAATTAGAGGATGTAGCTGATGATCCTTCGGAGTTGGGTGATATAAGTAGGAACGATTATTATGTGATTTCAGCATTATTTTATATTCATAAGCTCCTTGAATATGGCGAATCTCCTGATTTCATTGGAAGGAGGCTCATTTTATTTGTGATGAGCAATCTTAGTACTGATGTACCGGTTCTTGAGAAAATATTGGGCTCGTTAAAAGCATTACGAAATACCAACTTAAGAGCTGAATTTGTTTTATCGCAAATTGTGGAGTGGATCATACGACAAACCGTATTTACAAAAGCAATCGAATGGCCTCTTTATCGTTACTTAGATAGTAATTTAAGTGATAAGAAATCAGAGCCGCTGCTAGAACCACCCAAAATCACAGTTGATTATGATGACGATGCAATAGCAAAAGTTTTAACTAATGAAGTCAGCCCTATAACAAATGGGATGTTTGAGTTCGAGATATGTGATTTTGACGGACAATTGCACAATATTGGTGAAGATATAGACTAATTTTAACAACAGATTCCAGCGTAGTTTTATGTTGATGTGAAGATGTAAAATTTTGGTGTTTGGGAAGACTTTGCCTCTCTGTAATGTAAAAGAAATTGTCTGGCTATATTTTTGCAACACTTTCACTCATAAGAATGAAAGACATCAAAAACGTACTCTCTGTTCATAGCGCAAAGGATGACAAGCAAATAGAGACAGAAGAGACTTCCATGTTTAGGTCGCTCAATCAGATTTTCATCATTTTTATCCACTTGTTGTGTATTTATGTATCATTCCAAATTCTGCTATTGCTCAACTTTCAAAAATACTTTCATATTACCATCAACTTCCTTCAGTCAGTGAATAAGTGTGTATTTGAACTTATCATATCCATGAACCTTGGAATTCTACAGTATTTTAACAGTTTTGTGGAAGAAGAATCAGATCAATTTGATGAATCGCTTACCTTAAATACTCCACACAAATATCTGTCAAAAACTTCCTTCAAGTGGACCAGGAGTTCCGCTAATTGTACTGCAACTCCAACTGTTCCCTCAAATTCAAAGTTTGAAGCAGGCACTATATCTATGGATGAATGCAATGATGATAGGGTTGATATTAAAGTGGGAGAATTTAAGAAAGATTCATTTGACGCTTTGGGTAGCGACGGTATAGGTGCTAATGAACATGTATTCCATAATATATTCAAATACATCAGACCAATGTCAACCATAGAGGATACAAGCTCGCTATGTTCTAAGGAATCAAATGGACGAATTACTCGAGGTATTAAATTTAAAAATATATTATCAAAGAAAGAAAAACGCCAATAATTTTTGCTGAATACTGCTACTACAGTGAAATATTGCTCTACATGAAATAGGATTCATACGATAAGATTAAGAATAGACGTGAATGAATACTATAATACACAAGGAGTCAATGCAACAATTACGGAAAAGAAGTTATATTCTAGAATAAGAAACTGGAAGAAGAAGTCTATATTTTTCAATTTCAAACTCGAGATCACTCATTATTTTCATCATCACCCAATGCAGCAAATCTATTAATTTGAGCTGATTCAGATCTCTTGGAAGATTCTCTAACTAGATTTGAATCGCTATTAGAATTTGATGCATTTGCAAATTGAGTGTTTTGATTGGCAAAGGATGGAGATTTTTTCAAATTGGAAAGGTAACCAGAACCACCAGAGCCACCTGCATTGGATGTAGTTCTGGAAGAATTGGATCTTCCTTCATACCTTCTTTGTTGTTTCTTTTCGTTACTAGCCTTTTGCTCTTCCATTCTTTTGATTTCAGCATCTCTATGAATTTCTTCAATAGTCTTTGGCCCAGCTTCTGCCTTATCAGATATCCATCTTTGCTTTCTTAAATCTTGTAAGTCCATCAACATGAACATGATTCTTGAAGATAACTTAACGTTGTCCAAAATCTTTTGAATGTTTTCGAATACAATCTTCAAAATTGCCTTCTTTCTTTCATCAGCATCCAATTTAGGTCCAACAGTCTTGACTAATTGAGCCAAATTCTCCAAACTATCTTCAGAAGGATCAATAACGTTTTTACACTGATCTCTCAAACAAACAAAAATGACTTGGTCGTTCAACATTCCTAAGTTGTACAAATGACCAATGAATTTGACCAAACCCAAACCTCTTCTTTTAGCAGCAGCCATGACGTAATATTCATCAGACATCATTTCTGGTTCCAATGGCGATCCATCAGGGTTGGTAGGTAGTTTATCAGTCCAACCCTTTTCATATTCGGTTTGACAAGTTGTCAACAAGATTCTTCTAGCTAAGGAACCACCTGATGGGTGAGAACCATCAGGTAAAACTATAGTTTCATCTGTAACTTCTGCTGGGACATTGGTACATAATTTAGCAGCGAATTTAGCATACATTTCTGACCAGTATGGTTCGTCACATGCTTTGGCAAATGTCAAAGAAATGACTTGTCTGATTGTCTTTGAATCTTTTTCCCACTTGGATTGATTAGACACTTCAATGACTTCATCAGTGATTTGAGCAAACATTTCCAAGGTCAATTTGTTCAATAATGACTTAACCTTTCTTTCCACATCCTCCTCACTCAATATTATGGAACCGTCTTCGGCATATTTAACTTCGACAGGCTTAGCTCTCGATCTAGGAACCCACCTGTTAGCGGTCTTTTCTAATGGTTTAACATCTTCCAATGGAATCTTAGGAGCTTCTTCTTCACGTTCTCTACCGCCTCTCTTGGACTGATTAGACTTTCTAGTCGATTTATCTCTAGATGAACCACTACCTCCGGTTCTTCTCTTAGATCCACTTCTAGAGTTTTGTCTGGGATCATTGAATTGAGGTCCTCTTCCTGGTACTTGTCCATTAAACCTACCAGGTAATGCATTACCGAATTTACTCATACTTCTTTGTCCAGAGCCAGATCCCTTCTTAGCAGCTTGAATATCCACTTTATCCAATTGAGCCTTGAATTCAGGATCCATTGGGAATTGTAATATGGAACGGAATTGAATCAAAAATTGAGGGTCATATCTGTATTTTTTGCCTGGTATCTTTTTACTAGAATCAGCAGCAGTTATATCTTGTGGGTATTTGACATCAAAAATATCATCAATTGGGGTAGCTTGTTTGACCTTGTCGAGGAAGTTGGAGACGGTGAAAGAAGATTCGGGCTCTTCGGCCAATTCATTGGAATCGTCGGCAATTTCACTATCATCAGCAGTGGAAGAATCCACAGACTCAGCAGTAGTGTTTGCTTGCTTTTCATCAACGTCTTTTGCTTCACCTTCAGTTTGAATAGGTTGACTAGAAACTTCGCTTATTTGAGAAGAAACTTCTTTTTTGCTTTCAAGTCTTTCCTTTTCTGCCTGTTTTATTTTTTCTTGCTCAATTCGTTCAAGTCTTTCCTTTTCTTCCTTTTCTTCCCTTTCTAACCTCAACTTCTCTTCTTGTTCTTTTTGGACTTTTTCTCTTTGAATCTTTTCTTGTTCTTCTCTTTCGAGACGTTCTTTTTCGGCCCTTTCGCGTTCTTCCTTCTCAGCCTTTTCCTTCTCAGCCTTGGCTTGTTGTTCTTGTTCAGCCTTTTTTGATGCAAGTGCCTTTTCTCTGATTTTTCTCTTGAATTCCTCAGCAGCAGCATTGGCTGGTGCAGGTGATGCTTGCTTGGGAGAAGCAATCGAAGAAGTGGCAGAACTAACAGATGAGTCCTTGGCAGCGGAAGCATTAGAAACTGGAGAAACTACATTGGCAGCAGGGGAAGAAATTGGGGTACTGGCAGCAGTTTTCTTTTTCTTTTCTTCGAGGTCGACTGGCTTACCATCTTTGGTGGTAAGAGTTACCTTCGACCCAGGAATAGGGCCATATTGCTGTATTGGGACACCGTATTGAGGCATTTGCATGTTTGGCATCACTGGATATCCAGCATATGGAGAAGATACAAAACCATACCCATACATCTGATTTGGAGAGTAGCCATAGTTGAAGTTAGGTTGGTTGACCTTGTAAGAACGATGGAATCTACCATTTCCGGACCCTGAGTTATTTGAGCCTGAAGAATTCGAATTGCCACTAGAACTATTAGAATTAGGATTCGACTTGGTCTGATTTCCTTGATTTCCTTGATTTCCAGAGTTACCCTGGTTACCTTGATTAGTTTGGGCTTGACCTCCTTGACCTCCTTGACCTTGGTACCTGTAGTTCTTTTTGTAACCATTGTAGTTGTTTGGATAATAGTTATAAGCCTTGTCAGAGCTTGCTGGAGCACCAGGCATAGCTGGTACTGGAGGAGAACCAGCAACATTGGCACCGTGGGCACCCGATGAAGAGCCATAATGGGGATATCCATGGGCACTAGAAGCCACAGGTGGAATACCAGCGGATGCAATGTCAGTATTGGAAGTGGATCCAGCAACAGATGGTGCGTCAGAAGCTCCAGTTTGATTACCTCCTTGTTTGGCATCGCCACCACTTTTGGTGGTACCACTAATTGAAGATGGGCCAGTACTAGCCTGACCAGTCACAGCATCTGTGTTAGCGTGTCCGGGTGTACCGTCCACACTCTTATCACTCATGATGTTAAAGAAGAACTCCTTTAGTTTCAATAAAAAAACTTTCGAAAAATTTTCACTCGTTTGAGATTTTGATAGTAAGGATCAAAGGGGACGACCAACACAATAGGACTAAATTAGCCAAAATATCAAGTTTATCGCGGATTCGGGAAATCCTCGCTTTATATACACCGATACGAATGCAATCTAATGATTCCGTATAGAAAACCCTGTCATTCTAGGTTTTCTGACTGGATCTGCTGCTGATCGTGCACACAAGCAGAACACAATTTGATTTAGATCACTGACAGCCAAAGAAACCACGCCAATAGGAATAGCGTAGGCATTATAAATAAATATTAACAGAAGGATATACTGAGCTCTTAGTACGACTGTTTAAATTACTGTAATTAGTTTAGGTGAATTTGATATCAAGACACCAAGAGTTTGATATTTGCATCTCCAGGTCATTGATAAAGCTATAAAAAAAATCAAAATCAATTCGAATATTTGCTGGCGTTTGCTTTGTGTGGTAAGCTAAAAGCACACTGATCGGCTCTAATGTTTTTAAAAAAAATTGGCATTTGGGGGTTGTTTGATGTGGAACAAGCTCCAGCCTTTATCGAATTCACTGCGTCTAATAATGCATTCTTGACATATCTTGACAATTACTCCTCTACAAAAAACAAAGAGTTGTTGGGTAAGACGATTACTAACAATTCTGATACATCAGATATGTCAAATTGTGTGACCTAACTAGTATTCTATGGTAGTGGGGTAGTACCTTGCCGCACCAGGGGCAGAATCAGAGAAGATTATTTTGAGTCATTGATGACAACTATTGGTCAAATATATACCTGTAGAATATAAATGCTAGAAGCACAACTACCGCCCCCACAAACAGATACACAATCACTGTTTCCTTAAACGATTCAACTTGAAAACAATAGAGAATTATCGACAGCTCGGGTGCGGCTGTAGCTCTGTTGTCGAGCTGGGTGATGACTGTATGTGACGATTTAAAGGGGGATACTTGAGAAAGCCAGCTTTTTGTAGTAACTATACCTTCATCTGACGACCCCGGGTATTTACCATGTAGCATTCTTCGGCTATTGCTTGGTTTGTCATCGTCTTCCTCCACATCACATAATTGTGAATCTTGTTGTAAACAAAACTCGGTAGTACACGAAACACACTTATCTATAGGTCTAAGCAATGTTTTTGTATTACACTTGCACCAGCAATAGTGCTGGTACCCACTAGCCACAGCTATTAACCATAGTATTATTCCCAACTTCATTGCAGGTACAGAATAAGTCGATAGTTCGAATAGGACCACTCAAGTCAATCACGTGATCCAAGTCACATGCTAATTTCGGTGGCGACGTTTTCCTCACCTCAAGTAAACCAGTAGAGTGGTGCCTATCAATTAGATTAATTATGGCTTCGGCACAAGTGACACAGTATGTACACGAAGGAGGAATTCGCCCTTACTTCGATCAACAGGTACAAGATACTGAAATTAAGATCCAGCAAACTACCCAGAACTTAAGAAGATTGGAAGCACAACGTAACAAGTTAAACAATAAGGTTCGTCAATTGAAAGATGAATTGAGATTGTTACAAGAACCTGGCTCTTACGTTGGAGAAGTAGTGAAGGTTATGGGACTTAAGAAGGTCTTGGTCAAGATACACCCAGAAGGAAAATACATTGTCAATATCAGTAAAGATATTGATATCAAGAAATTGACCCCATCGTTGAGAGTTTGCTTGAAGGCAGATCTGTACGACTTACACAAAATTTTGCCCAATAAGGTAGATCCATTGGTATCATTAATGATGGTTGAAAAAGTGCCCGATTCCACCTATGAAATGGTCGGTGGCCTTGATAAGCAGATCAAGGAAATTAAAGAAGTGATTGAATTACCAGTTAAACATCCCGAATTATTTGAAAGTTTGGGAATCGCACAACCCAAGGGTGTTATTTTATATGGTCCTCCTGGTACCGGAAAGACATTGCTTGCCAGATCAGTAGCTCATCATACGGAATCAAAATTCATCAGGGTTTCTGGTTCAGAATTGGTACAGAAATATATTGGGGAAGGTTCCAGAATGGTTAGAGAGTTATTTATAATGGCTCGTGAACATGCCCCATCGATTATTTTCATGGATGAAATTGATTCGATTGGGTCTTCCAGAGTTGAAGGATCTGGATCCTCAGGTGGTGGTGACTCAGAGGTTCAACGTACCATGTTGGAATTATTGAACCAATTGGATGGTTTCGAATCGTCTAAGGATATCAAGATCATCATGGCTACAAATAGATTGGATATTTTGGACCCCGCATTATTAAGACCTGGTAGAATCGATAGAAAAATCGAATTTCCTGCCCCAACCGTAACTGCTAGAACCGATATTCTCAAAATTCATTCAAGATCAATGAATTTGACTAGAGGGATCGATTTGAGAAAAATTGCCGAAAAAATGAACGGATGCTCTGGTGCTGATGTCAAAGGTGTTTGTACTGAAGCTGGGATGTATGCATTAAGAGAAAGAAGAATTCATGTTACCCAAGAGGATTTCGAATTGGCCGTTGCTAAGGTGATGTCCAAAAATGATGAGGGTGCCGTTTCCTTGGCAAAATTATTCAAGTGATTACATATGGTGTATCTTGAGTTCACATACGTAAAGTATAATTCGTAGGTTTGGTTAACAAGTACCACCAATTACTATCGAATCTGATAGATTTTTGTGCACGTGATATATATCAAAAATGATTACGTGTATCACTTTTAATATTTAACTATACATATATACATATATATATTTGTACTTGTGTAACCAGATCAAGAAGCAAGTTGTTTAGGGTCACCCTTAGCAGACCAAAAATATACTTTCTTAGTCAACATTTTATTCACATCTACTTAACACTGAGAGTGACAAAAGTCCATTACATCCTGATCTTGAAATTTCGTGCAATAATAATAATTGCATTTCAAGACAAAAGAGGGAATAAGTAGACAAACGAGATGAATCCGTTGCTCTTACTTCTGCTTTTCATATTTAGTGTGAGTGGATCATTGTTAGAAAGGCTTCAAAGTCTCGATGGCAAATATTCTCAAGAGGGTCCCACTGTTTCAATATTGGGAGAATATGACGCTCTTATCAAGGACATCGAAAATGAAGTGGAACCGTCGCAAATTGCAGATAGACTTCCTCAGATTTACTTCAAAAAAGCATTGATAGAACTCAATCTCAAAAAGGAACACTCAGCCATAGCTGATTTGAGAAGATCGATTAGTTTAGATCCAAAAAGTAAACTAGTCAGAAGAAAGTTTATGGATATTTTATTTGAAAGAGGTGAATTTGAAGAAATTGAAGAATTCATACAGCTGAACCTTCTTTCAGAAGAAGAAAGCGAATTTATTAATGATATCCAAAAGTCCAGAACCTATATGAACTTGGCTAATGATAAATTTTCTAATCAGGAGTACAATACGTGTATTGAAGAGTTAGAAAATAATATTTTATCAGTATCTCCGTGGTACCTTAATGGATTGGAACTTCACCTTAAGTCCTTAATAGAGGTTTTCAAAACTGACAAAGTTGCTGATAAAAAAGATACCAATAAAAAGATCATCAAGGATTTGCAAACTTTAATCAAAATTCAACCTCTCAATAATTTACATTGGTATCCAACCATCGCTAACTTTTTGATCTTTACTGAAATTCAGTTTGAATCTACAAAGCAATTCTTGAAGAACTGCTTGCGTATAAACAATGAAGATAAGGGATGTGGAAATGCATCGAAGTTTGTTACCAAATTTGGGGAGTTTTTCACCATATTTGAGGAGTATTCAATCATAAGAAGTCATTATTACGTAAATTTAGAAGATCAAGCAAATGGTCAGGGTAGACTCGAGGAAGAGTACAAAAATCCAAATATTAATTGGAATTTTGTCAATGATTTCCTTTTCAAGCAGGATTTAAAAGTTTCTAAACTCGAGAAGAAGAAATTACCTAGTGGGGTTAAAACAAACTACGATTTGTTGATCTATAAGATGGAGCAGTTCTTGGAAGATGTTGGAGGTAAAGATTTGAAACAGGAATATATGGGATCCTCCAAATTTTTCTCCGAATTAAATGAATTGGTATGTCAAACAGCGATTGAAATTAAAGACAAAAAGGGCATGGCATTTTGTAAAACTGTCGGTGATTATTTCTTGCCTAAGCATGTTCCAGTCATAGATATACTATTATCAGAAAAGAAATATAACGAAGCCAAAGCGATTATGTCGAATTTATCCCCTAATGTCAGGGAAACCAGCATGTTCAGAAAGAGATACGAAAAGATTGAGATGGAAGAAGCTAGACAGCACCAACAACAACAGCAAAGACAACAACAACAGTTTTATCAACAGCAACAGCAGCAACAGCAATACCAACAGCAATACCAACAACAACAACAACAACAACAGAGCCAACAGCAGCAACCTAAAACGGACTACTATAAAATCTTAGAAATTGCTAGAGATGCTGATGACAAGACCATTAAAAAGGCACATAGAACCCAAACGTTAAAGTATCATCCCGACAAATATAAAGGATCTGATATGACAGCAGAGCAAATGGAAAATAAGATGCAAGAGATTAACCAAGCGTATGAAGTGTTGTCAAATAAAGAATTGAGAGAAAGATACGATAGAGGTGATGATCCCAATGATCCTAGAGGTGGACAACCATCACCTAATATGCACAATTTTGGAAACAGTTTCATGAATCAATTTTTCCAAGGTGGATTCCAACAAGGTGGAGCTGGTGGAGGATTCAAATTTAATTTTGGATCTCCTAAAGTAAAAGTCAAGAGGAATAAGAAGAGAGGTTTTTAAATATAGATAGACATAGAGTAGCTTATTATGTAATTAAAGCTCCATGACCTGTAGGAAACGCTAAACATTGTCGATTAGGGCTACTAAATGTCCTAATCGAGCCACTCATAGGCACGCTGACAAAAGCGGTCCGATTCTGCAGCCATACAATCTGTGGCCCCGTCGCACACACTACTTTGTATATCTATATATATCATTGTGCAGGCGTAAGAGTCATCACAAATACACCACTAAACATGAAAATACAACTTGCTTGCTTAGTAGGCATTGCAGCAGCATTGCCAGTATCTCTTCCAGGCCAAATCCAAAATGTGTTTGAGCTTGGAGCTGCTAAAAAAGTTCCCGAAATTTCTTCAGAAAACTTGCAGCTGTTGATCACAGCGGATGGCTTAAGACAAAGGGCCAATGCGTTGTATAACATTTCCCTTGAGTCTGTTGCTGAGTACGGTAATCCCACCAGAGTTATTGGGTCCCCTGGACACCGTGCAACGATTGAATACATCATTTCCGAGTTGAAACTGTTGGATTATCAAGTTGAAACACAAGAATTCGAGGCTGTTGATGGGCATGTCAATGCATACTCATTATTGATTGATGGTAAGAAATCCAAGTCAGTCTCTCCATTTAGCTTGACCCCTGGAACTGACGGGTTAGCCCATGGCCGCTTGGTTTTGGTGGACCAACACGGTTGTTCTCCGGATGATTTCAACAACGTAAAGGGAGGAATCGCTTTGATCAAGAGAGGTGAATGTGCTTTTGGTGATAAATCGATCAATGCTGGAAATGCTGGTGCCCTCGGTGTTATTATCTATGACAAGGATCCTGTTCTGGGAACTTTGGGTAGTCCAACGGGCAAAGAAGTAGCGACAGTGGGGGTCGTTCAATCTGAAGTTCAAGAATACATCGATGCTTTGTCTAAAGACCCATCACAAATTATAGAGACATCGTTGTTTGTGGATGCTTACGTCAAAAACATCAAAACTCTTAATGTGATTGCTGAAACCACTGAAGGTGACCACGAAAACGTGGTTCTGTTGGGAGCACACTCCGATTCTGTGCGTGCTGGTCCCGGAATCAATGATGATGGTTCAGGTACAATTTCTTTATTAGAAGTTGCCCGTCACTTGAAAAACTTCAAGGTTAACAACGCTGTTAGATTTGCGTGGTGGGCTGCTGAAGAAGAAGGGTTATTGGGATCTGAATGGTATGCCAACCACTTATCAAAGGAAGAAAATGCCAAACTCCGTCTCTTCATGGACTACGATATGATGGCATCTCCAAATTATGAATACCAAGTTTATGATGCCAATAATGAAGACCATCCAAATGGTTCTGGTGATTTAAAAGATTTGTACATCAATTGGTACTTGGACCAAGGCTTGAACTATACCTTGACTCCATTTGACGGGAGATCTGATTATGTTGGTTTTATTGACCATGGTATTCCAGCTGGGGGAATTGCAACTGGAGCTGAAGGAGTTAAAACTCAAGAGGGTCAAGAAAAATTTGGTGGTGAAGCTGGTAAATGGTTCGATGAATGTTATCATCAACTTTGTGATAATTTGGACAATGTTGACTATGAAGCATGGGTTATCAATACTAAGTTGATTGCCCACTCTGTGGCTACCTATGCTAAGGACTGGGGTACGTTCCCTAAGAGAGAAACCGATTTGTTGAAGGTTGAAACAGAAAACTCTTCAACTACGGGTTTCGTGTACAGAGGATCACAATTAATTATTTAGATTAATTTAGAAGATCGTAAATAACCAACTGATACAATACGATTAAAATATTAATGCTCTAATTTTAGTTTGGAGCTTAAATACTAAATTTTAAAGAATTACCGGTAGATGAGTAATTCCTAGGAAGTGGACTCAGTCCCCCACTTTGAGGTGGTTATAATCTAGACTATACTTTGGTGGGACACACGTGATGTGGGGGTATGTGAGTGGGGGGAGGGGGTCCTGTCAAAGGTGGGGGATCACCCGTGGGGGATCACCCTAGATGGGAGTGGGGGAGCGCATTACTGGCCCATCACACCAAGGTGATAGTCAGCTAGATAACACTATAACCGTTCCAAAAGGGACGTTTACTTCTACAGTAAACCCCCCCCTGTTAGTCTAAGCGCTTGCCGACAAAATAGGAGACAAAATTGGCCAAGCAGCTTAGCCACATTGATAAAAGCAACGATTGGCGGGGATTCGCACAGCTAATAAGATAGCGTGGGAGTATAAATAGAAGGGTTTCGGAGCTAAAATCATTTCAAATGCATCGTTTCACACAAGTAACACAATCTCTTAGAAACATGTCAACCAAACCAAAAGTTTTGAGACTCGGAAAGGTCAATTTTGCTCAGAAGAAATGGGAAGAACTTGAAAAGATTGCTGAGGTTATCCCTTGTACTTCTCAGAACCGGGAAGAATTCTTCAATGATTTGAAAGACAAATATAATGACGTTACATGTATTACTAGAACCTTTGCTAGTGTTGAACAAACTGGTAAATTTGATGCTGAACTTGCGCTGCACTTACCAGCATCTGTGAGGACTGTTTCTCATTGTGGTGCTGGGTATGACCAAATTGATCCCTTTCCTTTGAAAGAAAAAGGAATTCAATTGTCGAATGTCACCGAGCCAGTCGAAGCACCAACTGCGGATACCGCCATCTACTTGATCTTGACAGCCTTGAGAAACTTTCAGAGGGGTCATGACTATTTGGTGGCTGGTAAATGGGGCAAAGAACCTCTTCCACCAATCGGAAGAACTCCTGAGGGAAAGACTGTTGGATTATTGGGAATGGGTGGAATCGGTAGAGCTATTAGAGATAGATTAAAGCCCTTTGGATTCGAAAAAATCACGTACTACAACCGGAATAGATTATCTCCTGAATTAGAAGGAGGTGCTATCTATACCGAATATGACAAATTGATCAGCGAATCTGATATTGTGGTCATTGGTATTCCTTTAAACGCCAAAACGAGACACAGTATCAATAAAGACTTCTTCAAAAAAATGAAAAACGATGCTATTCTTATAAATATTGCCAGAGGGGCTATTATCAAGGAAAACGAGTTGATCGATGCCTTGAAGGCAGGCGAAATCAGTGCATTTGGATCGGATGTTTTCGAATTAGAGCCTCAAGTTCCAAAGGAATTATACGATTTACCCAACGTTGTAAGTTTACCTCACATGGGTACTTACGCACGTGAGGCCACCAAGAACATGGAAGATTGGGTGGTATCCAATGTTCAACATTTCTTGAAAACAGGAAAGGTGTTGACAATTGTCCCTGAGCACTGGGATATAGAGATCAAGAAGTAGTAGAGTCGCCCTAAGTACTCCATTTATAGCACATAAGTAAATGACGGTAACATAAACTAACTGCAATTGTCACGATTTGTGGGGTAGAGGTCTATGTCGCACGTGTCAACCTCGGTAACGGGCCGGTCACGTGACAAGTATTCTAACATCGATGAGTTCTCCGGTGTCGGTTTATCGCCTAGAAGGGACAGTTTAGTTGGTCCCTAGAGGTTGAAATCGAAGACATGGGCTGAATCCCCATCAAAATGATCCAGAAATTGGTAACTTTTTTCGGTTCCAGTCGTCAGTATTAGTTACCAACCACTCGTCAGACTTGGTTAATCCAGTCGCAGATACCGAGTTCCGAGGTCGTTGAACTTCTTCTAGAACTGATGGTATCAGTAAGCAATTTTATGCCTTATTAGGACGACTTGCACATAATTTAGTCAGTAAATTCGTCGTCCGTATCGCACTACAACGGGTCTTCTGGGAGAACATGGTGAAGGTATGACCAAGTAGATTTAGGTGACACCTTTGTCGAACAGTAGATATTATATTGTAGTTATACTTAAACCCTTAAAATCTTTTTTTTTTTTTTTCCCCAATCTCTCCGCCCTGAGTTATCATCTAAGTATATATTGTTTGGCACTGTTGGTGAGAATCCCAGTGAAAATTCAAAACTTTTCACCACCACCAGAAAAACTCACACTCCATCAAAGAACAAATCTTTAATTCGACCAGACCTGATTCAGACTTCAATCCCAACAATCACACCACTATCAGGCCCTAAGCAATCTCATCAGGTCTCCTACTACTCCCAACACTTCAACAGGGCAATAACATTTCTGTTGGTAAATTCCCATCGACCGAGTTCAAACCCGAACCCATTAAAACCGTTTTAAGCCGTGATATCAAGTTCGGAGATCCCCCAACCATCACATCCACCATGGAGCAGCATCAGCTTCCTTTTATGAAGGAGACAGTCGAAATAGATTACGAGGCCTTGCCTGAAGATGCCACATTACTTGCACATCTTACTGCTGGTGCATTTGCTGGTATTATGGAGCATACAGTGATGTTCCCGATCGATTCTTTGAAGACAAGAATGCAGATTGCTGGCGATGCTCGAGAACTTTCTAAAGGTGTTTTGTCGTCCATTTCCAAGATTAGTTCGAGTGAAGGAGCATATGCTCTTTGGAGAGGTGTTTCATCGGTGGTATTAGGAGCGGGGCCCGCCCATGCGGTGTACTTTTCTGTTTTTGAAGCCACCAAGACTTTGTTAGTTAATAGGCTCACAAGCACCCAATCTTCGAAAATTGTAACCGATGAAAACCATCCTTTAATTGCTAGTTGTGCCGGTATTGCTGCTACTACAGCATCCGATGCTCTTATGACCCCATTCGATGTTTTGAAACAAAGAATGCAAGCTGGAGCTCATGAGCTTTCGACCACAACTGATGGGCTCAAACCAATGGCCAGACACACCAAGGGAGTTTTACAAACCGCGGCATCGATTTATCGAGCAGAAGGCATTTCTGCGTTTTATATTTCTTATCCCACCACATTGTTTACCAACATCCCATTTGCTGCCTTGAATTTTGGCTTTTATGAATATTCGTCTTCCATATTAAACCCATCAAATGCATACAACCCTTATTTACATTGTGTTAGTGGTGGAATAGCTGGTGGGATAGCGGCCGCCTTAACAACTCCTTTGGATTGTATCAAGACAGCATTACAAACTAGAGGTATAACTCAAAATAAGAATTTAAGAAACGTCAATGGGTTCACCAGTGCAGCCCATGCTTTATATAAGGAGTGTGGATCGGCTGCTTTCTTGAGAGGTTTAAAGCCCAGAATTATATTCAATGTTCCTAGTACTGCTATTTCTTGGACTGCCTATGAAATGGCAAAAGAAATTTTGTTGAAATGAATAGTTAACTGTGACCAAGATGAACCTACTTATCGTGCCTTGGGGGTGGTTGAGTCGCTAGTCCATTTGGTGAGCTTGGATTGCGCAATTATTTAGAAGTCTACTTGGTTGATTCATGGATAGAATTCTACGCCATGGAGAATGAAATTGGCTGTGTATACTAACAATGATTAGAGCTCTCGCCTATGGACAATCTTCTTTCATAGTTCATGTAAAGAAATGAGGCATTATATCCGGACATTGATCTAGTTAATGTATGAGCTTGTATATATATATGAAGTCATAAAGTTCTTTCGATATTGTAGAGATAGGTCTTGATGATGAACCGTATAATTGATATCGTTATGGGTAACATGTCACCATGGTAGTTTCGGTGTTTGTATTGACCGTATTCACCACAATTGGGTTTTTGTATCAACGCTCCATCGAATAGTTATCTGTGGATATAAGTAGATTGCTAGTTGGGTCCCGAGGTGTATGGTGATCGTCATTACAATATTTGGTATTCGATGACTTCTTATAAACAGGTCTAAATGAGCAACAGGTGTAAGGTTTGGGTCAACAAGGGTCAAAATTCAGCCTTGACTGGAACAATCAGATTATAAAAAGCGAACGATTCCCTTGCGAGCCTATGTTCATTGTATGGATCTCATCATAGCAGATGTTCTGGCAAATTGAGCCATCTCTTGAGGGTGTCTAGAAAGCTTTTGAGCAACAAAACTAAAAATCACACAGGATCCCAAGAATCCCAAGAGATTGAAGAATGCCATTCGTGAGTACGCCCGCTCCTCTTCTTCTGTTCTGAAGGAGGCAAAGATCCTTCGAATGCTGGCTATGATCATTGCATGTCTTGGTAGTTGATGATTGTTTGTTACTCGCGAGAACCGAAAAAGATGTTTTGCTAGAAATAGCGACGGAGGAAGAAGAAAATTATTAAAACTAAGGGTGTTTAATTGAGGTTCCAAACAGGTGCTAATCTAAAATAAAAAAAAACCTGTGGGCAATTTGTAACTGCTGTATCAATGCTTGTCACTATCTCACCATCCCATCTTGTGTTGATTGGTCTCAGAAGTGAGTGTAGAGAGACTATATGGAATAGTATGGGTCTACGGAATCGAACTTTAGAGCTGTTAGTATTGTTTTGTTCGTGAGAATTATAATAAGTAGCCGAAAATTACTTAATCTTATCAGCTAATAACAAAAAGAAAACCTTCCTCACAACGATGATCGGTATCGGGTGCCTATTACTAGGTTCGCATATTGCACTCAAAAGCCCCTACTTCTAATGAGGGGGGGCCAACCATCTGCAGCGCCTCCCATGGCTAAAATCACCTAGTTTCTGATGGCGCCGCCCAGCATTTTCACGCTAGGATACTCTCTAGAGTAACTGTGTAAGATGGAGAGAACCACCGAATTTCCCACCCGTGTTATTGAGGAGAAACCTCATTGTGTAGACGGGTAAATGCGAAACGTCGCGAGAAGAGTTGAACCACTGTGCCATAGACACAAGTCTAAACGCATTTTACGTTTTCTCGCTTCATATGGGCTTGCTTGGTAATATATTACATATGAAGGGATGTAGAAATCCTTTCTTCAAGAATTGCCTAGCTAGTACAACATCAGGTACTGATGAACGTTCAAGACAATTATTTCTGTACGCCTCGCACACACGCCTCGCAAGCTTTTTCAAAACACCCCAAGACCACTTTTACCCACCCATATATACTTGGTAGAGCCTGCTTGCAAACTTTATACTTTATTTTGTAAAGAAATTATGCACAAAGTCCGAAATATCCATCTATATGAAAGGCTTTACGGATGCCAAAGTTAGGTTTATATTTCAATTGGAATATTTGAGATCCATTGAGTACTAAATTATCAGCGATTCTCCATTTAGAAGCCATTTATCGGAGAGACAAAACTACTCTTTCGGGTTTTTCTGTATCTTTAGTTGCAAAAGTGAAAAAAATAGAAGCGCAGTAGCGAAGTGGAAACGCGCAGGGCTCATAACCCTGAGATCCCCGGATCGAAACCGGGCTGCGCTAGCTTTTTTGTGAAAACTTTTCTCTGGCGAATCGGTGTGCTATTTTATTGGCTAACAATGTGTAATTACAGTAAGCATCTAGTAATTTGCTCACTTTGGGCAAAAACAATTATACGTATGCTCCTTGAGCTTGGCATGTGGAATGAGATCGTCGAAAGCAGCTCATTCTTCGAACAACTTGGCGTCTAAGACTTGGCACCAATCAAACGGCATTCTAAGACTGAAGTTCAGATTGCCCTTGAGAGGTTCAGGGTTATCTATTTCATCTAGATCTTAGCCTTTCGTGAAAACATAAAAAGAAATCCTAAAAGCAGAATACAACATTAAAAAATACAACTCACGAGTTGTGAATAGCACTAATTTGTAGCATATCGACGGAAATTAACTTTGAAAAGACGGATATGGACTAAGAAAAAGTTTTGGAGCAGCCGTTTATGGAACATTTGCTGTTTTTTTTTTTTTAATTTTGTACATCCTACAGTATCTCATCAAACATCAGAACTTTTCCTTCATTTTACGACTATAGCTCAGAACCATATAAGGCATTTATAGAACAACTCGCTTATATATCCCCTCCAATACTATGTATTAATGTAGGAATGCAACAAACCACTGCGGTCTTCATATGGTAATATCGCAAATCTTTCTTGGCCTTTAATTTCATCTAATCAGATTGGATCGGTAACGAATCAGACAGTTGCGCCGATGTTCGGCTGTTATAGAACATATTGCCTTTGATGGATTTGAATTAGCAATTGGATAGTATCTGTATCATGTACTAAGATTTACAATACTATTAGTAATTTAAACTTATCCTTTAGATGAAAGTGATAATTTATGAAATATTTTTTGCTGGGTTATGTTCCGTCAAAAAAAAAAAAAAAGAAAAAGAAATTGATCCATCTGATAATTTGTATCACTATAACAAACTATAAAACCAGCAAGAAGAAGCCTGATTCCGATAGTTTGGTCCATCTAACAATTTAGAGAAAACTGCCACTATGGAGCCTGCTTCACCCTTAAAGTATTCCAGCGAGGAATCCCAAAAGGATAATAAAGAACTCGAAAAGACCAATTCGTTTTCCTCTAGTAATGTTGAAGAAGAAAAATCCATTGGTGTTGTTAGAGCTGAGCTTCTTGCTAAGCAATGGTCGGATAAATGGGTTTACCATATTATCATGTTAGTTTCTGCCT
Organism: Suhomyces bribrorum; assembly: GCA_030561385.1. Taxonomy (NCBI): domain Eukaryota; kingdom Fungi; phylum Ascomycota; class Pichiomycetes; order Serinales; family Debaryomycetaceae; genus Suhomyces; species Suhomyces bribrorum. The sequence goes on along the minus strand of JAKTXG010000034.1, from coordinate 26,227 downwards.
TCTTAGTTGGTTATGGCTATGGTTTGGATGGTCAAGTTAGATACGTTTTTACTGGGTATGCCACTGCTTCTTATGCAGAACACTCCTTGTTAACTACCATTGGGGTTATTACAGCTGTTGCTGGAGCTGCATGTCAGCCAATCTTTGCCAGATTGTCTGATGTGTTTGGTCGTTTAGAGATTTTTGTATGCTGTATCATCCTTTACTCAGTTGGTACAATCATTGAATCTCAAGCTCATGATGTTCAAAGATATGCTGGTGGTTCCGTGTTGTACCAAGTTGGTTATACTGGTATCATCTTAATTTTAATAACTATCATGGCAGACTTCTCTAATCAAAAATGGAGATTATTTTATATGATTGTGCCAACTTTACCTTTTATTATCAATACCTGGATTTCTGGTAATGTTGTTGACGCTGTCCACCCACTTAAGCACTGGTCTTGGGGTGTGGGGATGTGGGCTTTTATCTTCCCTCTTTGCTGCATTCCATTGATTCTTTGTATGCTTCATATGAGATGGTTAGCTGGAAAGACTGACGAGTGGAAACAATTTAAACAAAGAAAAACCAAGTACCAAGAATTGGGTGCTTGGGGCTTTGCCAAGTTCTTGTTCTGGAGTTTGGATATTGTTGGTTTAATTTTATTGACTGTTTGTCTTGGTTGTTTGTTAGTTCCTATGACTCTTGCAGGTGGTGTTAAGTCTAAATGGAAAGAAGGTAAAATAATTGCTCCAATCGTCATTGGTGCCATTTTGGTACCAGGCTTTTGTTTCTGGGAAGCCCTTGGTGCCAGGTACCCAGTCGCTCCTTTAAAATTATTGAAGGATAGAGGGATTTGGTCTGCTTTGATTATTTGTGTTTTATTGAACTTCATTTCTTCAGTTGAAAGTTCTTACCTTTATGCTGTTTTAAGAGTTGCTATCAATCAATCTGAAACTTCAGCCACTAGAATCAGTTCTTTAAGCTCATTTGTATCGGTGCTTGGTGGCTTCTTCTTCAGTTTATTCATTGTTTATTTTAGAAGATTAAAATTCTTCATTATTCTAGGCTGTGCCTTATGGATGGTTTCTATTGGTTTATTGCTTCACTACAGAGCCGGGACTGGTGCTTTTGGCGGTATTGTTGGTGGTAATGTCTTGATGGGTCTTGGTACCACCTTCTTTACTTACCCAGTGAATGTTTCCTTACAGCTTAACACTGATCATGAACATATGGCCGTTATCATTTCCTTGGGTCTTACCGTCTACCGTATTGGTTCTGCTGCAGGTTCTGCTGTCGCTGGTGCTCTTTGGACTCAATCATTATTCAATAAATTGAAGCACGAATTGGGTAGTGTTACTTTGGCCACTGCTGCTTACTCTGATCCTTATAAATTTATTGAAAAGTACGGATGGAACACTATTGAAAGACAACAAATGGTCAGTGCTTACAAGGATTTACAAAAGATCTTGATGTTGGTTGCATTAGTGTGCTGTGTTCCTATGATTGCAGCAGGTTTCTTCTTGAGAGATCATGAATTGAACAGCGAACAAAGTGCTCACGAAGTTCTTCATAAAGACAATGAAAACATCCTCGATTTTCTTACCAAATCTTTCAAGTTATCTAACAGAGGTCGCTTGTCTAATTGGAAGCGGAAAGAAAGAGAAAATAAGGAAGCTGTTTAATACGTTCTATTTCCCCACTTAATAATTTTAATGTCCTTTACTTCACACAATAATATTATATTTAAAGCTTTCATAATAATACATAACGTTTAATAATGTCATTTGCAGGGAAATTTAATCTCTGGTAGATCCCTGTTGTAAAATCAAGTTTAATACCAACCAACTAATACAAAACCTCCCCGGGAGTAGAAATAAATATAAGAATGAGATAAATAAAATTACTTTATGAAATATTAGAAATGTGAATAATATATACAATATTAATTATATCCAACTAAACTATTCTCTGGCCATAACTTGTAGTACACTAGCTTCCAGTTACTGTTACTCCAGATTTTAGGGCTCTTGCCCTATACACGTGTTTCAATCACGGTATCACGTGTAATATACAATCATTTCTTTTCCCTAGTTGAGCACTCGCCTGCACATAGGCTTATTAATTTCCGGGTAACCTCTCTCACCACCAAGACTAGTGCGCGCTCACTGAGTGCAGTGCGGCGCACGCTCCCACCAACGAAAATTCTGTGCAAAAAAATCGGTGAAATTTTTATTAATCCTGGTTCGTTTTTGATAGTTCGACAGTTAAAGCTAAAGTCATCAACATGCTTATTCCAAGAGAAGAAAGAAAGAAGATTCACCAATACCTCTTCCAAGGTATGTAAAGATACTTGCTCAGTATAGACGGCAAGGAAACAAATATAATGGCTCAACCTCTAGAGCAAGTGAAAAATCATGACAATCATAGATCAAGAGAAAATATTTACCATAAAACAACGACATGAAGTGGGTCAACGAGCTGTTGTAATAATGAGGAACATCGTAGTCGGAATCTCCAGATATTATATGTTGTCCACGTCTATACTACTTTTTTTCAAATTTCAAATACTAACAATTATAGAGGGTGTCGTTGTCGCCAAGAAGGACTTCAACCAACCAAAGCATGAAGAAATCGACACCAAGAACTTGTTTGTCATCAAGGCTTTGCAATCTTTGACTTCCAAGGGTTTCGTTAAGACCCAATTCTCGTGGCAATACTACTACTACACCTTGACTGATGAAGGTGTTGACTTCTTGAGAACCGAATTGAACATCCCAGAAGGTATCTTACCATTGACCAGATTGAAGAATGCCCCAGCTGAAAGACCACAAAGAGGTTTCAAGTCTGGTGCTAGAAGAGGTGGTAGTGACTTCAGAAGAAGAGCTAGAGATTAATTTATCATATCATATTAGCTATTCGTGCACCGTTTTCATTTTGGTGTAGAAGCTTCCCTTTGTAAACTCTATTGTCCTTATGGAACCAAATAAAACATAAATAAGTATAATCTCCTGTAAATTATCAACCGACTATATTTGCCTTTGATAATGTAGACGCTCATTGAAATCAGAGAATTTAATACTACTTCAATAGTTTTGGATTACAAAAGAAACGTTATATTCTATTATTATTTACTCATAGCACTATCAAAATATAAATATATATTGTGGTATGGTGGTGGATAATCCTGGTCCAGACTACTCTCCCAAGCTGTTGAAGATTTTTAAGCTACAAGTTCAAATGCATCGTTTCACCGTTATTCACGTGCATATACATGTGACTTAATTGTAAAATTTGACACGTGACCGAATCTAACCCGCTTAAACAAAATATAAACCGACTCCTCACTTCTTTTTACCAGATTAGTTGAATGATTATTGTGTGTATTATAGGTGTTATAAACTGTATTTTTTAGAGTTCGTTTCCAATCACATTTGTCACTTTTCCAACCATCTCCACAGACAGTTTGTTCTGCTATCTTCCGTTTTTGATTTCAACTTCCACCACCCCGCTTATCAATTAGCAAACCATGCCAGTAGATGAATTGCCGATGTACCCTACGCCACAACAGGCTTCATATGTGGTAGGGAGCCCACCGGGGCGAAGAACAAATCATCCAAAGCCAAACGTCGCTTACAGACCTCCCAAGCAGTATCTGGGGCCACCTTCTCAGGGATATCAATCTCCACAACAACAACATCATCATCACCAGGGCCCTCCTCCTCCGCCACAACAACAACAACAACCGCAGTATTACCAGCCTCAGCCCACTCCACAACCTCCAGTGCAACATTACTCCAACCAATCCAATCCCCAATACGCACCAACTCCTCAACAGTATTACCAGAACCCCCTGCCTCAGGCGTCACACTTTAATAACCCTCCTCAAAGATACGATTATCAGCCACAGGTTCAACCACCCCCTCAGTCTCACCATCAACCACCTCCTCAAGTGCTCCACCAACAGCCTCCACCTCCACAACAACAATACTCTTCGAGCTCAAGTTCGCACCAAGCCCATAAGAAACCTCCACCAAGCATGACAAATTCTCCTCCACAGATGCACACCCAATCAGCACCTGCTAAGTCCAATCGTTCCAAGGAATCCTTGGTGCGAGACAACACTCCTCTGAAGGCATCATCCAAGCAAAAGCTCGAACATGAGTTAAGATCTGTATTTGATAAAGTGGATTCGAATGGTTCGGGAAAAATTTCCCCCAAAGAACTCTCAGCGGCTTTGTTGAATTTCGATAACACCAGATTCCAAGAATCCACAGTAATCTTGATGATCAGATTGTTCAGTTCCTCGAATGATGTCTCATCTGGCCCTCTTAAAAGTTTGAACTTTGAACAATTTGTATCATTATGGAAATATTTATCAGCATATAAAAAACTTTTTGTTCAAGCTGATAGCAATAAATCGGGTGATATCTCTTTTGGGGAATTTCAAAAGATTTTGGAACAAATTGGTTATAAGCTCAGTATTGATCTTGTGTTGAACTTATTTCAAAAATTCTCTTACAAGGACAATCATAATGGGTACGAATCTGGTACTTCAGTTGGTAAACTTAAATTTGATGCATTCATTGAGTTATTGGTTTATTTGAGAAAATTAACTGACGTTTTCAAAAAATATGATAAAGATCTTTCTGGGGTGGCAACCATCAGTTTTGCTGACTTCTTGTTTGAAGTTAGTAATTTATCTTAGAAATGCAACAAAATTATTTAGTGGGCATATTGGGTAATAATACAATTCAAACCACGTATTGTGTTATTCTATTGGTAACATCAGTTGTAATTATTTGTTATTGTGCAAGTTCTGTCTTATTTGAACTATTGTATGGCACACTCACTTTCAACTTTATATCCCAAAATGAAAACAAATATTCATGCTACATGTTGCATTATAGTGATTTTGCTATAATCTACTTAATTATGTATTTATACAGTCCGTAAATAAACGCTTATGAAGAATCCAAAACTGCAAACCTAATGGTCTATTCATCAGTCGAGCTTAATTTTGATTCCTTTATTTATTCAGATAAAATAGCTCTTCCAAAGAACCCCCTCCAAATCTTGCATCTGATACTCATTGAATACCTTACTATCAATGTGCCAAGTATCCTGTCTATTCTTCTTAAATTTACCTAAAGTATCCTTTGCTGTCTTACCAATGATACCTGGTATACCCGAAGAACTGTTCACTAATGTATTCAAGATTTGGGGGACCCATTTAGGAGGTGGAGATGAAAATGAGAATGCATGAACCAACGCACCCAATCCCAAAGTAGCTGCATGAAGAATTCGTATATCATCAACTTCCATATTCTTGTAGCCGATTTTCCTATATTTTGCTCTGACTAATTCGATATCTTTGGTGTACTTCTCGATACCTGTGGTAATCAAACTCGAAACCTCAAACGGTGGGGTAATATGAATCAACCCACTTAACGTTGAAGCTTCTGATTCTCTTATTTCCACATTCTTGTGGTATAACAAAACAATAGTCAAATCGATGATTCTTCTTTTTTGCACAGCGTTCAACCTGAATAAATTCTTGAAGTAGAATGTCTCAGTAAATTCTCCCATTACAATTGACTGTACCACATTAAGGTCTGTCTTGGAATACTTTTCGAGCATCAGAACAATTTGGTCCATATACTTCTCATTGTATTGAATTTGAGAAACTTTCTTTAAAGTGGTGATAGGATCAATGTTTCCAAGTTGGCATACATCTTTCATATTGATCAATTTAAGCAAGAAGGGCACGATATATTCTTCAACATATCCTTGAAACAATACCCCCACACTAGTATTCAATTCTTGTCTCAACCATGTGAGAATAGTGGTTGCAGTGTATATATAATCCGATTTTAATATCTCCTGTGGCGATAAATCAAGGACCTCAAGTCTCCAAGTCTCAATCTTTGTGAAAAGAGTGGGTATCAACGAAAGAAGCTTGTTATCTTTATTATCCGAGTACAAAATCAAATTTTGCTCGTCATTTGCATTCTGGACAAAGTCTGATGCACTTGCTTTCGACTCAGCATAGTATGGAAATGATAAAACTGCCATCAAAGAGCCAATTTGAATCCGGATAACTTCGTATCTGTGATTTATATTATCAAGACAGAATTCTAGAATAGAATCGGGGTCAGAATAGTTCCATGTGATAGAAGTCAATAATGATCTTATATAACTAATTCTTGTTGCCTGTCTAACCACCGAATCAGAATCCTTATCAATAGAAAAATTCATGAAAACATCAATAATTTTGGGGAATCTTCTGATATCAATATGTGATGGTAACCACCAAGAAAATATATTCCAAATACCTCTATTATCGGGAGATAAATCGTTCTCAAGAATGTTTGATAGTATTTGGCTGATTCTCCTATCTCTAGATTCAATAAACAGTGGGTGTAGCCACTTGGATCCCAATAAAATCCCCGTAATTAATTCACAAATGACGATGTGAACACTCTTGTCGTCTTCGACATAAATTTCCTCAACCACACTCAATATGTCATCAAAAGTGAGATTCTTAACAAATCCGCCAGATACGAGTAACACCAATATATCAGTGAAAAAAACGTCAGTTCCTTGAAAAGCAGAATTGGCCTCATTATCGGTGATCCACAATTTGACTATATCAAGTAGCCATTTTTTATTTATAGCATTACATGCCTCAGTTAATATCTGTCTATCACTTTCTTTCAAGGAAAGATCATAACATGGCTCATTAGTATTTGTCAACATCGTTTTATCCCAGAAAAACCATCCCACATTAGCTTTAAAATCGACAAAATAATTAGGGTTTTCAGTGTTTTTCATCTCTTTTTTCCAACTTTCGAAATACGAAATGCCATTCTTTGGGGTTGTGTCTATTATTTTAGCATCTTTGGGAACAAAATTAAGATCGTATGCTTTATTCATATCGTAGTCAACTCCTTGAAGAATGTAGAGCTTAGGGATGATACGGGTAAGACCTTTCATCGATAATCTGGAAGTATGCGGATGGTCTGAGGATGCTTGTCTGATCAAAATTTGTAAAACATCTGGATCCAAAGGAGCGGTATACTCAGTTTGAAGTCCTACAAGTACATTCAAGGTAATTGAAGATGTTTTCCAATGTGTTTGGGTCTTTTCGACCGAAATGACGTACTCTTCAAGCTTTTTTACCTTTTCAAGATAAATCTTGCGCTTTTTGTCTTTTGCTAATCGGATTATTTTGACTTCCAAGTCAATAAATTCATCTGGTGGTTTAATTACTTCAATGGCATCAATATCAATGAGAGTAACTACCGAAGGAACTGTAAGGCAGGTGTATACTCCTTCAAATAATTTCTGGCTGAGTGTTTGGACTTCCAAAGAATCAACCTCTTGGCATCTAAAAAGAATCTCGATATATTTCAAGAGGTTGAAGTAATCGTTATTGAGCTTTGATTTGATCTTTTTTAGAACCAAAATATTGAGTGCACTTTCAATAATTTTTTGGCTTTCACTAACACTAACGTCAGAGTCTGACCGGTTTAATTTTTTTTCTTCATCGAGGGCCTTAAGTACGCTCTTGAATGTATTCTTGATAATAATGTTGTACGCACCACTGATCCGCTTCATAATCTCTACAAGTAAAGATTGTGCCGGATTCGAAATGGTCAAATAAGTAGATAAAGATAGTTTGATTATATCTTCAAGTAGCCATTTATCAAGAAGTGTTTGGGATCTGGAAGTGGAATGCAATGATACTCTTAGAGAATGGTATGCTTCCAACCTCGAGCCAATTGCAATTCTTGTGAACGGTTTCCGGATCTTATTAATATTTTGAACCGCACTTATATAACCATAATGGATTTTAGCATGGCTGGAATCAAGAATTCTCTCTCTTCCAACGTCTGAAAACCAAATATTGATCACATAAAGAAGGTGTTTAAAAACCTTGGTATTGTCATGGAAATGAGTGGTTAAAAACTTTGCAATAACGTGTAAGCTCTTACCCACGAGGTGATGTGTCTTGTGCAACTTCAAATATAATTCATTTGACTTTCTGGTTTCTATATCATCACCAAAGTAATAATTGGAGGTATAGAGTTTCCGTTCACGAAATGTAGAAGATGGATTTACAGAGGAGACGTCGATATCACCAATTTGAGGTGTAGATGAAGGCTCAGGAATATCAATCATTGGTGAGTCAGATCTGGAAGTGGCCCGGGATTCGAAAAACTCGGGAGATTCATCTTTTTCCTTTATATGTGTGGAATCATGGGATTCTGGTGATTCCTGCAGTTCCGTTTGCTTAATTGATTCATGGGGCATTTCCACCTCTTTGCTATCTATGTCCATATAATCAGTACTTAAATCCTCCACGATGGTTTCCAAATTATCAGTCGCTGAAGGCTCTTCACTGAATGACTTAGCTGCTCTGATTTGTTTCAAGAGCAACATTCGATGTTCAATAGACTCATTTTCATGATCTAAATTAGGAATATCTTCATCAAATGATGGATCTAACAAGTACGAAACTCCACTCAAAGCATAACCAATGTACAAAAGGTTCGTTCTAATATCATCAGTAAGGTGTATGGAAGCATTGCTCAGTTGATCTTCTTTGAAACCTTTCATCAATCTCAGAATATTTGTCAAGCTCTTGATTACATGATCATTGAAACTTTCTACGGCAAATTTAACTTCTTTCTCACCAGGAATAAACCATTGGAAATTGGTGTTATCTTTGGAAAATCTTGATTCGTCAAACAGAAACCCACCCCAACATTTTTCATCTATGGCATTTTCAGTAATATACTTTGGAGAAATAAGTCTATTTTCCATTAATCTGATTTTAGTTAATGATTGGATAAGCTGGTTGATTAAGTATGAGCTGGCGAAGACAACGGGACCCTTGACTTTCTCCAACAAGAAATAGGATAATTCCATGAGCTGATCGCCGAATTTTAAAAGCTCGCTTCCAGCATTACCAATGCACTCATTCAAAATCACAAGGTTCCAGAATAGATTTTGGTCTCTTGGCAATACATCAACACCTGTTCTTGACTGGCCAGCACCATTTTCTTCAATTTCATCTCTAATCTTCTCGAAAAAGATAGGGCCATAAATTGCAAAGCTCTTGGGATCACGTTTGATAAGACCACCACAAATTTCACCTGTAACATCAGCGATGGTATGATAAGTGTTATTAAAAACAAAATCAAAAAAATCCTGCTGAAACGATTTGTAAATATCGTCAGACATCGATTCCAAGAGAACATAGATATACTTTGGAATCGAAGACACTAAATCACGTTCGATACCTTCAGTTTTTGACGGATCAGGCAAGTTTTCAAACAATAAAAACAATCTTTGGTTCAATGCCTTTAGTAAGGATTTAAAGGCTGATGTCGACGATTTTAATGCAAGAAGTTCTTCTTCTTCGCTTACTTCAAATTTATTTTCTGAATCATCCATGTACAATTTCCTCTCAAGGTATTCCAAATGAGACTGTGTGAATTGCAACGCAAAAGATGGGTCACCTTCGCCATTTGTGAGGTCGTAGAATGGGACGAAATTGGCCACCGATGCAAAAGCATCTAAAGTATGCAAAGTCTTTTCAAGATCATTGGAATCGATTCCTGGTAATGCCATCAGAAGAAGTCTGACCAAATGAACTCGATAAATTGGGGTTGAAGCCAAGTATCTTGCTAACGGCTCGATAGACCTTAATGCGATTATTACCCTATGGGTGGAAATGACACCCTCAAGAGACTCATAAATATCTACCAATAAGTGCTCCAAGACCATGGTAGGGTTAAGATGAGCCAACAAGTACAAGCTAGATAAATAATTTTCGGTAGCCATGGCCTTCTTGGATTGGATACCGATTTTTAGAAATGGCACAAACATGGACACAAAAGTGTCAGTGACATCCTTATTTAATTTAAGAGCGTCTGGTAAATTGCTCATGGATGAGTTTGCTTCGTTTTCCGAACAATATCTTTTATGGAAGTGGTAAATCAAGCTCGAGACCAATTTAGATATAGGACGTGTCCATTCTCCAGTATTTGATGGGTACACATAACTTTCAATGGCATTGAGCAATGTTCGGATATGTTCGATGATTCCATCTGGTTTCAAGCTGCTATCACCTCTAATAGAGTAAATGATTGAGCATGCAAATCCATGAAAAAACTTTGTCTTCATAGAGGAATATTTTTCATTCATTATGCTAAGACTGTTGATTAAAGTGTTGATCATAAATTTCATTTGTTCTTCGGAAAATATACCATAATCACCTATATTAATGTAGGAGATAGACTTTGGGTCATCGTTAATTGCATACAATGAAGACATCGCAATTAGACCTAAACGAGAAGTTAATTGGGTATCCAACCCGGGGCTTTTGTTTAATTTTGCCCACATGTAGAAAAGGGACGCCAAGTAGTGACGTATATCCTTAGGATCATCTTTGCCTCGTTCAGTGAAACGAAGAGGTAATATGGACATGGTTGAGAATACCAATGAAGAATTAGCTATAGATAATTTGCTAACCAATTTTGAATATATTGAGGGTAAAGCCTCATCATTGAAAAAATGACTGGCTTTAGTTGCAAGACTCAAAAGTTGTTTGTGCTCCTTTTTTTCAATAGGATCCACCAAAGAGTCAAGGGAGGGAAAATGGTTGGCTAGTTCGTTATACAAAGGTTCCCAATCCAAAGACAATCCATGAGTGCGTAAAGTGAATGAATCTTTGGTCAATAAATCAAAGGTTTTAACATAGGTCTTGATATTTAAATGCTGGCCCCTTGATAAGATTAATGCATAATATACTTTTGCCAATGAGATTTTCAATGAGATTGGCATATCGTATTTCATTTTCATCCACACCAAGAGTTCGTGGGTCCATGTGCGAACACCGATGATAGCGGCAGATTTGGGGGATTTCTTATGCTGGCTCGTAGACCCGCCATCATCCTCGGTGTCACCTTCCCCTTCATCGTCCTCATCGTCGTCATCATCATCATCGTCGGTTTCCGACTCATCATTGGAAAAATAATTTGGACCCTCATCTTCATAACTCGTTTCAGTAGTGGTATTTATTTCAAACAAGTTTGTTTCCAATGCCAAATCGATATCGGAACCGCCACTTAAATCCTTCAATACTGCCAAATCATGGGCGGTGATTGATAATGAACCTTGCAAATCAAGAGTCTTTATAGCTATATAAAGATGAGACACAATGTGGCTCAAGAACTTGGCATGATCCTTGGGGCTTTCGATCTTATATGGAAGTAAACCAGGTAAATCCAATGTTCTTGGTCTTTTACGAGAGAAGAAGCGGGACTTGGGGTCCAATTGAAGTCTATGGATTTCGTCCCGATCATCGGGGTAGTCTAGATTGTAGTGGCGTTCGCGATTGCCCTCAATTGTGTTGTAGCTAGGTCTTCTTGTAAAGTGGGCTCGTTTTGCTTGACCAGAGGCAATCCCTGGAGTAAATGCTCTGGGATGCTCTTCCACTCGGGAACTATTCAATGAGTATTGAGACGAAACCCGAGGAATGGAAGTTCCTGGTGTGTGAACGGGAATTGGGGCCGCCACATTTTTTTTATTGGGGCTACTATAGGAGGGATCCGACATGAGGTAGCTCCAGAGGATTTAATCTTGCAAACAGTTAATGGTGGTTATTAAAACTGGCCAAAGGTTTTCTCTGGTGGTGTCGCCACCAGTGCGTCACGTGAGGATTCCGCAGTCAGTTTCTGCAACTGGTATTATTTTAGCCATACATGATGGACTGGGAAGAGTGGGGTATAGTAGGATTGTCTACATTTACTAGTTTGGCAATAATGTGGGGAGTTTGTGGTTGGAGGTTTTGACATGGTGAAGGGGCCCGAATGGTCACGTGGAGGGGTGAGAACTTTCGATTACGTCATCGCTGGTATACCTATAACTTATCAACATCATGTGTACCGCAAAGTAGAAGAATAAGATGGAATTGAGCTGTAACGTGACCATACCTTGAGTTTTTGGTACCTGACTGGCCAAGAAGTTCATTGGTAATTTTCCGTTCCGCAAAAGTTGCTTCACCACCTCCACCTGCACTTGGCCACTTCGATTGCTTATATTGTATGTATCATGATTAGCCGCAGGTGCGATACTACTAAAATCCATAATGTAATTATACCCCATAAAACATAGCACGATATATTGTTGTGCGGTCTAGAACCAGGCATTGTATGGAGTTTGAACTATCTAAATGTAGTGTCTATTCAGGACCTCTACTCTTTTAACAACCAATGTTGAATTCATATGGGCCCTAGTATGTTCCAGATGATTCGATACCATGAGAGGTGACGGTTGCACGACCACAGCTGAAAATTCTCATCGCTTTAAAACTAAAAAAAATTCTTGAAGTATCAAAAAATTCTTTCTTATTATTACAACAGTTTAGAAGGGAAAAAAAATGTCTGTTTCCGCATCAAAAGCTAAGAGAGAGGCCAAGAGATTGGAGAGAGAAGCTTCCAAGGCCGCTGCTGGTAAAACCACCAAGAAGACAAAGAAGCAAACCCAAAAAGATGCTGAAGAAGCTCAAGTTGAATCCAGTGCTGAGCAAATTGCCAAATTGAAATTACAAACCGATGATGATGGTATTTCTGACAGAGTCACCACCGGTGTCTTGGAATCGCTTGTTACTTCCAGAGATATCAAGATCTCGTCTCTTTCGTTATTATTCCACGGTAAGGTGTTGATTCAAGATTCTACCTTGGAATTGAATTTTGGTCGTAGATACGGTTTATTGGGTGAAAACGGGTGTGGTAAGTCCACCTTATTGAAAGCATTGGCTGCCAGAGAATATCCTGTCCCTGAACACATCGATATCTATTTATTGAATGAACCAGCAGAACCTACCGAATTTTCGGCTTTGGAATATGTGGTCAGAGAAGCTGAACACGAAATGAAACGTTTGGAAGATTTGGTGGAAGACCTCATTGTTAAAGAAGGTCCCGAATCTCCTGCCTTGGAAGGTCTTTATGAAAAGATTGATGAAATGGATCCATCTACTTTTGAATCTAGAGCTGCCATCATTTTGACCGGTTTAGGTTTCAATGGTGTCACCATCAAGAAAAAGACCAAGGATATGTCTGGTGGATGGAGAATGAGAGTGGCTTTAGCCAAGGCCTTGTTTGTTAAACCAACATTATTATTATTGGATGATCCAACTGCTCACTTGGATTTGGCTGCCTGTGTTTGGTTAGAAGAATACTTGAAGAGATTCGATAGAATCTTGATTTTAGTTTCTCACTCCCAAGATTTCTTGAATGGTGTTTGTTCTAACATGATCGATATGAGAATGAAAGCCTTGCAGATGTACGGTGGTAATTACGATTCTTATCTTAAGACCAGAACTGAATTGGAAACTAACCAAATGAAACAATACCACAAACAACAAGAAGAAATTGTCCATATCAAGAAGTTTATTGCATCTGCTGGTACTTATGCTAACTTGGTTAAACAAGCCAAATCAAGACAAAAGATTTTGGATAAGATGGAAGCTGATGGTTTGATTCAACCAGTCGTTCCTGATAAGGTATTCTCATTCAGATTCCCTGATGTTGAAAAATTACCACCTCCAGTTTTGGCCTTCGACGGTATGTCTTTCTCTTACTCCGGTAACGAAGAAGACAACTTATATGAAAACTTGGATATTGGTATTGATATGGACTCAAGAGTTGCTTTGGTTGGTCCAAATGGTATTGGTAAATCTACTTTGTTGAAATTATTCCAAGGAAAATTAAATCCACAAAAGGGTAGAGTGATTCAACATACTCATATTAAATTGGGGGTCTACTCCCAACATTCTGCCGATCAATTAGATTTGACTCAAACTCCATTGGAATTTGTTCGTAACAAATTCGCCAGTATTTCTCAAGATCCTCAATACTGGAGACAACAATTGGGTAGATACGGTTTAACTGGTGAAGGTCAAACCTCTCAGATGGCTACTTTGAGTGAAGGTCAAAGATCCAGAGTTGTTTTCGCATTGCTTGCATTGGAAGCTCCAAACTTGATCTTGTTGGATGAACCTACTAACGGTCTTGATTTGGCTACTATTGATTCTTTGGCCGATGCTATCAATGCATTCAATGGTGGTGTTGTTATTGTTTCCCACGATTTCAGATTGCTTGACAAGGTTGCCAAGGATATTTTTGTGATTGAAAACAAGAATGCCACTAGATGGGAAGGTTCCATCTTGGATTATAAGAAGACTTTAGCCAAGGATGTTGTGATCTAATCGTGTATAGTATATATTCAAACCCAGTTCGTTATAGACAAATTGTAAAGTAAACTGTTATAGACGTTGAATAATATGGTTTTAAAAATAAGAAAAAAATGCGAGATATCTCTTGTAAGTACAAGAGTGCTGAACTTAATCAAATTATACAGCTTTCATTTTTATAATTGATTATTTTCTATGAGAATATTCGTATAAATGTAATTTAGATATTTCAATCAAAATAAAATTAGGGTACATTCCAATTCAAAAAAAAATGAAAAATGGACGAGTCCGGAGTCGAACCGGAGACCTTTCGCATGCTAAGCGAACGCGCTACCAACTACGCCACACGCCCTTTTAATAAGTGGTCCCTAGCAGGATCGAACTGCTGATCTTGGCGTTATTAGCACCACGCCTTAACCAACTGGGCCAAGGGACCTTTTTCTTGTTGAAATTATATGGGCTTTTTCTGACCAGGTTTTCATACCTAGCCAAATTAATCAACAATAACTGACTATAATCATCCTAAATGATGAATATCTTCCCTCAGTTGAGTCAAATGTGCTGCTTCTCTTGTAATTAGTTGGGACCCTTGTTACAGAACTAAAATTTTGAATTGTTTTTCACTTTCTTTAAAATTTCAAAATTTGTAAAAAATTCCAGAATTACAATATTATTATTAGGAACAAATTAGAAAACTATCAAGTACGAGTCCAGAATCCGACCAGATTAGGTTTTTCATTCACCACATACTTTCTGAAGCTTCTTTCAACCGATGATTAAGATCTTGTTGGTGTTATTGGTGTGGATCTAGGACTGGTGGTCGCGATCTATACAGTATAACAATCGGTGGTTATCATGGTCACGTTTCACCAAAACTGCTCAAACTACAACACCAAAAGGTACATGTACATGTACCATGATATACGAAGATGAACCATTACCGTTGATTGAAAGGCCTAGACCGTTCGAGGAACCATTGTCCGATGACGAGGATGAGCGACCTCAGACCATATTCAACTCTCCCTACAAACGATTTTATGGCTACCTCATTATTGGGTATACTTGGGTACTATTTCTCGTTACTATCAACTCCATTTTCGAGACCTGGCGGTTTGTTCTTGCTCCCATAGCCAAATCAACACTGGTTGTTGATAGAAACAGGTACTTGTTTCTTGAGAGTGTTTTCATGACCGCAGACCGGTACGTGATAAGTCTTTGGTGTGTATACGTTATTGCATGGTGGTGGTCATTTATATCATGGTGGGGTATCAAGTTGTTTCGGCACTCCAAGGGCTCGCAAAATTAATATTAATAAAACGCCATGGGCACTGATACCACTTACTCAAGAAACTCATTATAGACCGGTGCTTTACATCCAGATCCAAAAGTAGCTCACACTTTTGCTAGATCTACTATATATCATTGCATCATATCTACTAATTTAATAAATACAAATACGACAGTGTGGTTCAATATCTAGCAATGCCTATATTTGTAAGTAAGATCGATTATTGCGCCCAAAAAAAGAATCCACTTCATTATGGAGACCAGGTTCACCTCCAGGGTGATCTATTTTCCACCCTCTCCTCTAGCCTTGACCCATTCGGTCCCACCAGTTTGCCTACCCACAGTGGCAGTAGTTGTTTGAGATGGGCTCGAAGCCAGGGAATTTTTCCTCTTTTCTTTGTTATATGGAAGTATTACCGAGTGATAAAGCTGAAGATACAGATTATCAGACGATTGTTCACTTGAATTCACCGAAGTAGCTGCCAACTCGTTGGTTGTAGTATTCAAAAGAAAAAAATCAGCCATCTTCTTCAGGTTGATATAATCAATCGTACTTGAGATCACTTTAGGAGATGACATGATTGTGAGCTTATCAATTTGAGCATTGGAAGGGATATATTTACTACTCAAATCAATGGCATAATAGTCATTGAAACCCACCACTAAGCTCATTTTTTTGCCCCAATTGTTAGCATATAGATGAGGTTCATCATAAGAGGCTTCACAAGGATCAAGATGGACCCATCTTTCTAGGCCACTCGAGTAATATTCACACCAAACATGATCCTCTTTATTCCACACATATCTTAACCGATTAGGCTGAGGAATAAGAGCATGAAGAATAAGCAAGAATGCATTGACCCATTCTCCACATCTACCAGACCTGGTTCTAAGAAGCGATACTGGATTATTAATACGGGGGAATTCTACCGCCTTGAAACATGTGGTGCAATTGTAAGTTTCTACAATAGAGATTTTGTCGGGATTATTAGCGGAGTCAAAGGGCCTGGCTCCTATTGGCTCAATGTTATCGGATGCCTGGTGACATTGAGGGCATTGTGGCTTGGTTACCCATTTGAAGAAGGAATTCTTGAAGTAATGAAGTACTTCCTGAACCAAATAATCATCGTATTGCAACGACGAATTGGTAGATTGTTTTTCCCGAACCTCAACCCCTTCGTATATGGAAGCAAGATCGATTGTATCTAGAACAATATCGGTATCCTCTGGATTTTTGTATTGTTGTAGTTGATCTGTAAGCTGAATCAACGATATCATTAAATGCTTATCATCGGGGGTGCGGGGCTGGAGCTGGGGGGAATTTTTGGCACGTTCGAGGCTCTTTTGAGCATATAACGACACTAGCCTATCAGCAAGCCCCTTGTAGTCAGTTTGAACAGACATGATGGTGGTGGGTAGTAGATTCTACTAGTACTGGAGATCACGTGTGCGCTGCTATCACCAGTTGCTGGTGGCACTAGGCATCTCGCATGAACCTTCCTAAAGGGTGGGTGGTAGATTTCAGCACCGGGGTAAACTAGGGCCCGGAGATAGCATCAATTATACTACTGACCATACTAAGAACGGCAGTATCTGGCCACTTTATAAATTGTATCCCTAGAATCGGAAAACTAACTTATTCCCCCACTAGGAATAGTGTCAATTTCCACGATTGTGGCCAGTGGGGAAACTAGTCAAAACAGGAAATCGATCACCGAACCGGTTGTTTTCGGGACCCGGCCCGAGTCCCACATGCTTTAAGTGGTGATGGTCATTGGAGGGACTTCACCACCACTTGGCACCACTTATAATTGTAAATCCGAAAGCAAAGAACCAAAACTGCATATCTGGCCATTTGCCGTAATAAGTGCGGCGTTTGAAACACAGTTTCTTATTCGCTGTATATTCGGGTGTCTATTCCAGTGTCTAATGATTTCTTTTCACTTCCTCTATTTATTAAATCCCCAAACACCTACGAAAAACCGTTGGCTTAGTGTACATTCTTGGACCTTGGTGGATTTTATCTTTCTGTTTTTTTTTTTTTTTTTTTTTTTTTTTTTTTTTTTATATTTTTTTTTTTTTAGGTAGGCCCCGTAAGTCCAAAGGGCATTGGTCCAGCCCTGTGACCAATTGTCAGTAATTACTCTTCCCTGGCTCCATATATCTCGGATAAATGTTGATCAGATAACAAATGATAAGATGGTATAATTACGTAAACTGCCATCTCCTTATCAAACGAAGTGAGTTTTTTTCTTTTGACAACGCGAACAATTGCCGAGCGCAACCTCCACTACCCGGTTATCCCCCCCCCCCCACCACTGTTACATAAGCATGATAACAAATTCCACAAAAGCCGTTGAAGTGAAAAAAAAATTTTCTAATCTTTTATCAACCCGATTCCCACTACTATCTTTATCAAAGCTAAAGATATCGACAATTTTTTCTTACGTCGTTCGTTTTTACAGTCCTTTGCAAACTTTGTGATAGTAAACCGAATCTGTAACGGTAGTTGACCTTTTGTTTTATCTGTCACAAATCACTATCTTTTTCCGGTTTCTGAACTAAAAGATAAGGATTGAGATCCATACAGTGAGATAGTACTCAAAGTCCTCGATTCTAATTAGTGCTCCTGCCCTTTGAGTTGATACCAAAAGCTTCCAACAAAAAGCAAACTTTCGGTTGTCCAAGGCGCTTTAACTTCGAACTATCATGAGTGAAATCCAACACCGTCTTCCTCCGGTTCAAACACCAACCGCCGTCCATCATGCCCCTGCTGCCGCCAACCCTGCCACGGCGCCAGCAACCGTGTTGGCACCTAAATCGGTCGCGCTGCCCTCCGGTAAAGTCGAACCACCCGCAAGCCAATATCCTAGTCCTCCCAGATCACAGTCTCAGAACTCCAATGTCAACCAGAATCCCGTGCACCCCAATGCCAAAACAACCACCCATGTGAATAATGGCACCACCACCACCAAGACCAACATCACCAGTCCAGTATGTCGCAATTGTAAGACCCAGACTACACCATTGTGGAGAAGAGATGAAACCGGCCAAGTGTTGTGTAACGCATGTGGACTTTTCCTCAAACTTCATGGACGTCCAAGACCAATCTCTTTGAAGACAGATACTATCAAGTCCAGAAATAGAATTAAGCAGCAGCCTCAAGCCAACAATTCCTCGACTGGGACCGCAAATTCTTCCAAAAACAACTCGGGACCAAATACCCCTGAGTTGAAATATAAAGACTCAAAGGGACCAGGTAAGAAGTCACCAAAGTCCAAGAAGCACAAGCCGACATCCAATGATTTGACTCCATTGTTGCCTGCTGCAAACTCCAGTGCTTCGGTTAACAATAGTGCTATGAATACCCCCGCTAGCTTACGTAACGCCACCACCCCTTCAACTAATGCTACTACTTCGGGTACTTTTCTCCATCCCATAAGTAATACTTTCCATCACCATCACCATCATCACCACTTGCCTGCTCACCTTACTCCTAGCAATCCTCCCCAAGTTCCTGGATTGTCAGGTGGCCACCATCCTCATCACGTTGTCCAACCATTGCATTATCCTTCTTCTACCCCCACCCAGTTTGCCCCTGGATTACAAAGGATCACCTCACCATTGTTGCTTTCTACCACATCGTCTATCTCGAACGCCAGAGATTCCGAGACAGTGCATGCTGCTGCTGGTGCTTTGGAAAACATGTCAAACGAGTTGGGTCCTAGTGCTACTTTTAAGAGTGGTGCCACCAACGTCAATGGAGTGTCGTTGATGAACAAGTCTAAGAAGGAAATCAAGCCCGAGACTTCTTCACCCTCCATTTTCTCCACACCTTCATCTGCTTTAGGTACAAACAGTCATAACTCTACCGCCAACACCACTAGTGGAGGTAGCAGTGCCAGTGCTCCACCAAAGTTACCTGCTCTTGGGATTTCCTCTCCCTCTTTTGGCCCCCAGTACCACTTGACACCTCAACAGATGTCACGGTCTACCACCCCCAATATCTCCCAAATCCATTCCCCAGAAAATTCCCATGCCAGTACTGTTGCCTCGTCTACAAATTCAACAACCGGTGCCACCTCACTTCCTCCCATCCACCAAGTTGCTGGTGAGAGCAAGAACACTTTACCCCATTTCCAAAGCAGCTTCAATAGCTACACTAACTCCCCATCTCAACCAAGTAACCAACCAAATGGTTACAATGGTTACAATGGTGAAAATAATAATGGAAAGGAATACGGTGATGCTGGAAAGGGTGGTTCAGGCTCAGGCTCGGGTCCGGGTGGTTCAGGTCCAGGTTCTGGCAACCACGAAATCACTCTCTTGAAAACTAGAATCTCTGAACTTGAACTTGTTAATGATTTATACAGAACTAGAATCATGGAATTGGAAGCCATGGAACAAGCTGCCAGATTAAGAGAAAACTCGATGAGAAAGAGATTGGATGAGATTTTAAATTTGAACAACGGAACCTCTCAACATCAATCATCTCCATCCAATGCCCCTCAACAAGCATCGTCTACACCCATGCCTCCTAGCAGTTCTTCTGGCCCAATGCCACCCACATCCTCTTCCTTTGCACCAACACCAACAGGACTTGCTAACTATCCTCCCCAACCTCTGCATGTTCAACATTCTACGGTACTTCCCTCAATAAGGCAAGTATCCACATCTTCTATTCCTTCGTCTGCTGGGTCCATTCCTATTAGAACCCTCAAACGGGAAAATGATGAACCAACCGGTTCTTACCTACAAGAAGAATCCAAGAAACCGAAACTTGGTTAGTTTATGATTTCATGACGGTTATTTATTGATACAAATCGGCTCAAACTAGCCGCATTTGTTCTGTGATATTAATAGTTGGAGGCTTTCCAATTCCATAGAGGATATTGTACATTATTTAATACATACACGTAGTTGAGTTTGAATAGGTTGCTTCCACACTTGGTGTTAAACATTAATGTACTAACATATAAAACGATTGTATATATTTCGACCACAGTTAGGGCTATTTCGCCAAGGAGCATGTTCAAGTACGAACATCTGGTTCATCTCTTCCCAAGTTTTCCTTGAACTTCAATAATTCCAACACAAACTTGATGTCACCAGCCAAGTAATCATGGACTTGTTGTTGGTAAGTGGATTTATCACCAGAGTATTTTTCCAAATACAATCTAACAGTAGCACCAGAGGAACCTGTACCCGACAATCTGACGATGAAACGTAACCCAGATTCGAATCTGATGAAAAGACCTTGGTTACTGGAAACACTTCCATCCAAATCAGTGTAAGAGAAGTTATCAGCTTCCTTGATGACGTAACCTGGAGCCAATTCTTCTCCTTTCTTTTTAATCTCAATAATTTGACTCAACAAATCGATCACTTTCTGAGCACCTTCACCAGAAACATTTTCAAAATCGTATCTGGTAAAGAAAGTTCTACCATACTTTTCCCAGAAAGAATTTTGAACAATTTCAATCGATGCAGGGGTGGATGGGTTCTTTTGATGGAAACTAGCCAAAACATTCAACCAAGCAACAATGGCCCATAAACCATCCTTTTCTCTGATATGATTGGAACCAGTACCGAAGGATTCTTCACCACAAATACTCAATTTCTTTGCATCAAATAAGGAACAGAAGAATTTCCAACCAGTTGGAACCTCGTAAACTTGAAGTCCTTTTTCCTTGGCAACCAAATCGATGGCACCAGAAGTTGGCATAGATCTAGCCAAACCGTAAACACCTTGTTTTTTGAAGTAAGGAATAGAGTCAGCATATTCAGCGATGATGGCCACCGAGTCACCTGGAGACACAAAGGTACCGGCACCATAAATCATATTTCTATCACCATCACCATCAGAAGCAGCACCAAAGGCAATATTTTCCTTATCGACCCTTTCAACCAAAGTATGAGCGTAGGTCAAGTTTGGATCTGGGTGCAAACCACCGAAATCTTCTAAAGGTTTGTAGTTTTGGACGGATTCTTCCGATAAGCCCAATTCATCAACAAAGATCTTGTGACCATATGGACCAGTGATACCATTCAAAGCATCAAATAACACCTTGAAGTCATGAGCTTTTGAAGCTTCAATAAAGGATTTGATAAGAGGGAAATCAAAGATATCTTTCAACATGGCAACATAATCCTCAACAGGATCAATGATTTCAACCTCTATAGGACCGGTCTGGGTGGTACAGATCTTGGTGATATCAATTTTTTCCAAATCAATCAATTTATAGTTGGTCAATTGCTTAGAAACTTCATAGATCTTGTTGGTGACCGATTCAGGTGCAGGACCTCCATTACCTAAGTTATACTTGATCCCTAAATCATTGTTTGGCCCACCTGGGTTATGACTGGCAGTCAAAATGATACCACCAGTAGCTTTTCTAATCCGAATCACATGAGAAGTGGCAGGGGTAGAAAGAAATCCATGTTGACCAACAATAAGCTTCTTGACTCCGTTACCAGCAGCAATTCTGGCGATCAATTGGATGACATGGTCATTGTAGTATCTTCCATCACCACCCACTACGAGGGTAGCACCTTGGGCACCTTCTGGAATGGCATCTAAAATGGCCTGGATGAAGTTTTCGGTATAGTGTTGTTGCTTGAAGACAGTGACCTTCTTTCTTAAACCAGAAGTACCTGGTTTCTGGTCCTGAAATGGAGTGGTAGCAATTGTTTGAATCGACGACATATTTCGATGATGTTGGTTCCTATGATGGGGAGCGGGGGTGGATGTCCAATTGACTTATATATAGACAATTGGAAATTTGTCAAGGACTAGATTGGCCAGGCTCTCCCCACCGCAACATCACCACATCATGCGGTCGTGCGCGAGGGGTACCACCATGTACAGAATGTTGAGTGGGGGCAGATATGCAGCGATGGTGAAGATCACCGGGTGTGAAATACCCTAATTTATACCCGTGGCACCACGACCACAAGGGCAATGGATGATAACCAGCATGCCTAGGCAAGGTCTAGATCTAAACCACTCATTAGTCGTCTATTAGACGACCAAAAATTGGGTCTCTAGGGCGGACCCCAAAAATTTTGCAGCTTTTTTCGCGGAGTGGCCAGATTTTATCCGAAGTATGTAGAAGGGGTCTTCTGTCAAAAAGACAACAGTATGATTGTATTTATGACATGTTGTGGAATTTTTTTTTTTTTTTTTATTTTGGCAATGCAATTGAACGTGGCAGTTACAGCGGGATGGGGTAGCCTCAGGTGATTCTATAGCACTGTTTGCTAGCCATGATAATATGTTTGGACCATAGATCAACCCAGGTGGTATACTGCATATGATCGAAATAATAATGAATCAAAAAGTGGGGTCTCCTGAACTTATGAATGACAGCTCCATGTCCAAAATAATCTTATCTTTAGTCGTAGATCTGATTGCCCTTCAGAAAAGCAGTCAAATCAATCGAGTTGCAAATTGCCATCGCCATCGCCATAACTATAGGAATGAGTGGTCTACCTGACCATGGCAAGAAAAGATCCAGGCAGTGTCTGGCGGGGCCACATGCTCCAATGTTTGAACAGTGATATACGCCTGTAGTATGTTAGTATGGGTCTCAGATAGATATCCTGGTATACAACAACAGCGATTTGATACCCCGATCGACTAAAGGAGTGCCAAACAAATCCCGTTCTCTCAGCGTACTTCCAGAATGAAAATTGGCAGCCTCCCTGTAGACCTGGAAGTCCAATCAACTGATCAGATGAGTATCCAGCAACTTACCCACCGTAGTCAATAGGCTTAGAAACGCATCTTGCTTCCCAACACCAGCCACTTACAATGTGTACCAAGGTCCTCGACTTAAGCATGCTTGAGAGTCTTTCAAGGAGAACTGATCTATCGGGTACTCACTTGAGGCTAAGCGTAGGTTTCATAGTTGAAACCTCATATCTCTGTGATTCGTGTCATTTTAATGGAACAGAAACCGCCTCTTACACTATGCCAAATAGTATTCAACTTGCAACTGAACCAACACGGAGATCTCCCACATTTTCCACACTCATTGGGCTGGTAACTATGGTATTCCTTTTCAATGGATGCAAACTTTCCACCTACCAACGCTGACGTAGTGAAGCTCCCCCGAACCAACTTGATCATCACTAACAACGAGACCCTTCTCCTTGCCCTTTCCTCTCAGAATAGGTACCACCGTCTATGTGATAGTCGAGTCACAGTGTGTCTTGTATTCTAGCTGAGATTAACACCGCTATAGGTTCCCCCATACCGTAGCTCAAGGGTGCTGCTTCGGAAGACACTCACACACTAGTTGATACAGCTATATCCGACTATGTCTTTATTTCGGTCGCAGGGTACAGTGGCTCCATTTTGCGTGCACTTTGTTTGGTTGCAAAAAATCAACCAAACGTAGTTCCCCCTACTTTTGAGACATGGAAATACATTACAGAGTGCTAACACCGAAAGTGCCACATTGACTAAGTCACCCAAAGTGCCATTCCGAGCTTGAATTTTTATCAATAAAGATGCTGATGTTTTGTTTTGAAAGAGCTTGATTAGGCAGTGCAACAGTCCCCAGCCAAATAGACCCCTTGCAAACCTTGGAGACTGATCGGTTGGAAAACATTGGCACAGAAGAAAACAACTCAATTGACTGATATCGTGGGCATTCCACAAGGGCATCCCACAAGGGTGTCCCACAAGAGAGTCCCACCAAAATATACTGTTGGCCTTAAAATCTCAATACCTAGATAATTGTCGTATTAGAAGGGCCATATTGGAATGAAGAGAGCAAGTAAAATCCAATGAAATCTTAGTTACAAGCTGAAAGAATTAATTCATCTACTATCTTGCTTCAACTATGACTACTTTTCAGTGAAAATGATTTGAGGCCATAAATGAACCTCAGTAATAGGAGAAGCGATGTTGATAGGCGGGATCAATTGAACCAAAGTCACAGACTAACTACGTGCCAAAAGAAGTTATGCAACTACACATACGGCTTAATTGTGGTAGTATTATAAAGAAAATATTTTGAACATATAAATGAAGGGAATGAGCTGGAAAGCCGACTTAGATAGGATAAGTACACCGTCACTCACTAATTATATGCTCAAAGGACCATCTCACCCATTATCAAGCGTCAAATATGGCGATTTTTCGACTGAAAGTCCAAAAGTAAGTCCATAAATGAAGCACGAAAAGAGCAATACGGCTATTGATATATTGAATCAATAGCGAGACAGTGTTAATCTTGTAATACATTCAAAGAAACAGCTTAACTATACTCGTGCTTCAATTGTTACAACTTTTCAAAAAAACGGTTTTGGGCCCATAAATTGATCCAAAAGGCGAGATAACCAAAGTTGATAGAATGGGACAATCGAGAGACAGTGCCACTCTATTAATGTGCGGAAGGGAATGACTCAAATCGATTGATGCTTCATTTGAGTCAGTTTTTCAATAAATCAGTTGTTAATCCATAAATTAAGCTGAAGCTCATAACAGCGGGTGATGAAATGTTGAACCGATTGGAACACATTCTCGCATTAATGGAATACTTGAAGAAACCTTTAAACTACTTTCAAGTATTATATGGGACAATTTTTGGTAAGAAAATCGTTTGAGTCCATAATTGAAGTACTAGAGCACAACCTCAGACATCCGTTGAATGGATACTTCCAGGATGATCACACAATACTTGTAAGCTGAAAAATACAATTTACCTCCACCGATCCTTCGATAGTGATGATTTTTCTTAAAATCTGATTTCAATCCATAAATGAAGCACATGAGAAGGAAAAGAGACGCTGATAGTGTGGGCCGATCGGCAACCAGTCACATAATACTTTTATGTTTAAAGAAACAATTTGGCTATCTTCATGCTTCAATTGTGTTGATTTTTTCCAAATGAATTCATAAAACAGTCTATAATTGAAGCGCAAGAACCGCCTAACCGACGCAGATAGAACAGACCAAATGAGATACAGTACCAGGACATTTTTATACTAAAAGGTATTAATCAGGTACAGTCATGCTTCAATGAAGTCAATTTTTCAATAAAAAATGTATGAGCCCATACTCGAAGCACATGAAGAGGATACCTTTCTTTGATAATATTATTCAATCAAGGCATAGTTACTCATTCTATCTGTGTTCAACTAATCAAATAAACAAACTTATTCTTCCAATTGTGATAATTTTTCAAGAAAAATGATTTCAGTCCACAACTGAAGCTCCAGAACAGAATAAGCAATGTTGTTGTGACAGATAACTTGAGATACAAGGACACAATGTTAAAAACTTGGAAACAGTCCTTCATTTGAATTTAGGCTTCGACTATAAAACTTTTAGGAAAACATGGTATGAGTGAATAAATCAAATGTCAGAGGGGAAGAGCCGATGTCGATAGGCTAGATCAATTGAGACAGAGCAATAAATTAATTATATACCGAAAGAAACAGAACATTTGCATTTATGGTTTAATTGTGATAGTTTACATCAAAAATATGATTTTGGCGTATGAATGATGCACTATAATTAAAGAATTTATGTTGATACAAAGGGCGATGGAGATAACTTCACATACTAGTTAGGTGATGAAGGAAATAGTACAAGTACTTTAGTACGTCTCATGTGGCAATTCTAAAGAGCATATAAAAGTGTTGATAGACGTGTCAATACATGCATACAAAGCTGCATAGTTT